>PVIU01004981.1:0-119591 GCA_004026605.1 Ondatra zibethicus
TTGTGTAAAACATCTGTTCACAGGAGACTTTTAGACTGTAAATCTTTTTACTGAGAACCCGAAACTCACTGCTCAGTATTTGATGTATGAATACTAATGTGGTACTCAGGAGACTCACCCCAAACAAACAAAATCCCGCTTCTCTCCCTCCCAGGAGTTGCAAGTTGTCCTACTTACTTTGTGTGCTAGTTAGTTTTCCATTGTCAACCTTACATAACCCAGAATCACTTGGAAAGAGGTTGGCTCAGTTAAGGAATTAGCTCGATCAAATTTGCTGTGGCCAGCCATGTCTATGAGCAAATGCTTGCTGATTGCTGATTGCCCTGGGTAGGCCCAACACACTGTGGGCAGCACCATTCATGGATAAGAGAGTCTGAGCTGTGTAAGAAAGATAACTGAGCACCAGCCAGTGAACAATATAGTGAGCGGCATTCCTCCATGGCTTCTGCCTCAGGTCCTCCTTGCCTGCCCTGATTTCCCTCAATGATGGACCATGACCTAAAAGCATAAGTTCAAATAAACTCTTTTTTCTCCAAGTTGCTTTTAATCAGAGTGCATTATCACAGAAACAGAAGAGTAAAACAAAGTACCCAGGGATGCCTTTCTGTACATTTTCTAAATATTCACAAATAGCTTCCTTGCCCAGTTTGGTTTCATACTGAGAAAGGGAGACAGAAAGGCAACCTTCAGTGACTGGTCTTTAGAATTTTTAACATTTTTGTGAGTGGATTTTTTTTTTCAGTGAATGATCACAATTGTAACTTGAGGGTGAGGTCAGTCATTCGTTGTTCTATACATGTTGAGGATTTAAAACCCATTGTTTAAAGTATCCGTTTTTATGCCAGTACCATGCTGGCATAGATATTGTGGTCAAGAATCTGACAGGTCATCACAAGACAGGCCGTAGACTGTAGGGGAGAACCCATTACTGTTTGTTTGCCTAATGGGCGTAGCTTGTAACCGATTCCTAACAACTTCTCACTATACCCTTGGTAAGTGCCTCTCTCAGGTCTAATCAGAGAAGCTCTTTCTTTTCAGAAGATGGAGATTAACTAATGCCCACAACTGGTCAAAGTGCAGAGCATAAGATACAGTGGAGTGCTCATCCCTAAATGAGATTTATAGATCGTATCTCACTCCTCCAAAGCTTTGGAATCATTGTGAATGATGGCTCAAAAAGACTCAAAGAGCCAGAAGCAGAGGTTGACTACAAGGAATGTATTTCCCAGAAGCAATGGGCAGTTGCACATTTGAACTCACAGAAGTTGTGACGGCAAGGATAAGACCTGGACAAGCCCAAACCAGAGAAAACCCCAGCATGGAAAAGGGAGGTGGGAAAGAAGCTGCATGGCATAGAAACTACTGTTGACTGATAACTGACAGCTGGCAGAGATAGGGAGTTAGCTTTCTTTAAGGGTGCGGATCCTGGTAGGTCTGACATGCTTCAGTACTGGCCAAACACTTTTAAGAGTACTCTTAGAAAGGCAGCACAAATGGGATTCAATAGGAAGCCGAGCACCAATACCGATATCTATATTGCAGTTCCTGCATCTATGGCCCATGAAACGTCAAAGAAGAGCGGGTGGGAAGACCGTACGGGCCAGAACAGGCAAAAGTATGTTATAAAACAGTCTCGTAGAAATGACTTCATAAACAACGCTGGAACAATGGCAGCATCAGTAGACATGGGAAGGCAGAACAGGGGACTCTCACGGAGTCTTACATGGACAAAAACCTACAGACAATTAATGACTTTGGGAAAGAGGCAGAATTAGCCCTTCTCTGGGGCTGAATAACCCTAAGTGGTTCTCCAATACAAAATGGTCAGCCCTGAAACCATCTACACTCATATAACAAAAATGGATTTAGCAATTTGTATCTATGTATTTGTGCATACTTATAAATACCATAGACACATATAAAACAATAATAATAAAAAGAGGCCATCAATTTGAGAGTGGGGGACATGGAAAGAGTTGGAGGAAGAGAACCTGAGAGGGTCTGGAGGGAGGAAAGGAAAGGGGAAAGCGATATAATACTACTTAAAAATGTTTAAAAAATGAAGCCACAAAGTTAGGTGGCTGTTAAATAGAAGATGCATCTGGTAGCTGGTGGAAGGAGTATGAATATAATAACATTAAAGTGTATAAAATTACCAGATATTTTATATATGTGTATATATGGTTGTGCCCATTAAAAATCGTAGGCCTCCAGTAGTCCTGAGAGTCTCTGCTGACTCCTGTTTTTGTCATAATTGTATTTTATTATAGATAGTGAATATGAAAGATACTTTATTGTGATTTTAGTTTGTGTTTTCCTGATTGTCTAAAGAGTTTAAGAACTTTTTCACTATTATTTTGTGAATCTTTTGTTAATTGCTTATTTTTATTGTTTGTCTGTTTTTTCTTTGATTATTGGATCTGGATTCAAAGAAGAAAAACCTCTAAAACATTTTCTATAAAATAATTCATCTGCATATTTGATAGTGTTAAGGAATTATCAGCTGTTCTGTTTTCAGTAAGATTTCTTTAAACATGCATACTGATGTATTTAGAAGAGAGTAAGTCTCAGTTGGGGCACAAATTACTGGGGGTCCATACATGCTCACTAATGGATTGCCAATTGCTAAAGGTACCTGCTATATATCTGGGGTCATTACACTATTTACTTTATCATTTAAAATGTTTTGAATTTTTCATAATAAAAATTAAAGCTCGAATAATAAAAACGAGACGACATATGAGTGAATCATGAGTAGTGAAGGGGACATAACAGATATCTTACATTAAGAGTAAATATTTTTCAGGTTATTCTACTCTAACCCCCCGAAACTGATCACCTAGATGAAAAAAATCTAAACTGAACATGGCATATTTTAAAAATTGGCTTAGGAACAAATGAAGAAATCTATAAGAGAATCATAATGGGATGTAGAAGGAAGATTTTCATCCATTAAAAAGATGAAGTCTATCAGGTGGTAGGTGGCCTGAATCACTTTGCTAAACAATCAAGGCACTGATAATTTTTATTTTATATAAACTATTCCATGATTAAACAAAGAGCAAAGACTTTCAGATTCATTTTATGAGACTGCATAATCAAAATAACAAGCTCCCAGCAATACAGTTTAAATAAAGAGAAGTTAAAGCAAATGTCATGTCTGTATTTAATTAGTTATTTTTTAAACGTAGATACACATGTGCTAATGAAGCCAATTTTTCTGACATAACATAAAGCCATAAATATGAGATGTGTTGTTCCGGCATTAATTCCTTAGACTGTATAATGCAGCACGCCGACAACTGAGAGAGCCATCTTCCTAAGGAGCCATCTCTTCACGCCTTTGCCCGTGTGCTCACACAACGAAGTGGAATTGGGAACAGTTATTAACAAACATGCCATAAATATCTTTAAATGTCAGGAAATATAAATATAATAGCCCATTTCAATGGCTACATCGACTTCTTTGTGAAGATATCCTGCCATAAAGTCCTATTGAGATTTAGTCTCCAAAGTTGTGTTCACATTACAAACACCATTCTGTTGAACACCCACACAGAGAATAGCCTTTGGGATTTTTCAGAAATCACTTTAGAATAAATATTTGCACTTATTATTAACATTTCATAAGCTCAAGGCATTTCCAGTCACATTCTTGACATTTTTTGAAGAATTAATTACCTTAAGATCTATCACATTCTTTAAAAAGGAAATCTAGTCTCTACATAGATAATTTCCCTCTTTTATTTTCTTACTGTTTTGTTTTCTTACAGGTCTGAGAGCCCTGGGAATTTGCTTAGTTCTGCTTTTTAAGTACAGACTGGGAGATAATTGGAAAAGCAGACACAACTTTCACCTTGGATCACTAGCCATTTCTGGACCTTAAATTAACTGCCACCCACCCCCTCTTTTTCTCAGTCATGCACCCAGTCACTGGTCTTCCAGGTTCTGACACAATTCACTGCTATTTTCAACGGAAGTGTTCACACTCATTCACTGGCTTTATTACCTCAAGACATAAGCGAGAAAGACCACGATCCTGAACCCTCACAGAGAGCACACTTTAAACCAAACACACACACACAGAGAGAGAGAGAGAGAGTCAGCCCTCTCTGTTCCCTCTAGTGTAGCATTCTTTCTTAGCATCACTATAATATCACCTGAACATACCACACTTGATTAGTAACACCAATCAGGACCCAGGTAATATTTCTTCAATATCTCACTCACTACCCCTGAAAGAAAAGGTCCTTTTGTGAGCTAAGCTTTTTCTTATACAGGAGGTAGAAAAAAGTCCCATGTGGAGAAAGGGAGCCATAAAAGTGCATGTTAAGAAAAAGCTAAATTAATTTAGCTGTCTAAGCCTTCTTTTCAGATTCTATGAAAGTGAAAGACTTTTACCTGATGAAGCATCGTTTCCCAGAAGTGCATAGCATTCTCTCTTTGTTGTTTCTCTTTGTATTCCAACTTAAAATGTGAGCTTTTTCTATTAGCCATATATAAATTCCTGCAGCACAGTCACTGATAGCTCCAAGAATTGATACTATACAAATTTTATAAATGGTTATTGAAGAACATTTGTTGTTAAATAGACCATATTGTTCTTAATTTTACATACATGTAGATCTACATATCTGGAAATATTATACAAAAATTTACTTTTGGTAATTAGATATCTAATTGACAGAATTTGCAGCTCTTCTCTTGTTACTTAACACTGTATAATTTAAAATTATAATGTTTTGTTTTATTTTATTTAAGCATACCTGAAAACAACATTTTAAACATTTAATAATACAAATTAAAAATGACATTTGCTTTTCAGGTTTAATAGTAATTCTGAATATTTTAGAAGAAAAAAAATGCTGATTGGGAACATGAATGATGACAATTTTAATTTTACAATATTTAAATTTTTACTATTTTGAGTTTAATGAAGATATATTTATTTAAATAATAATTGTTAATAGAATGAAAATAATATGGACACTTTAATTTGAAAATACAATGAATTTGGCTAAAGAGTAAATAAATTCAATAGAATAATTATAAATAGTTTGGATCACATATGCAATGTTTTATATGTCAATCTAATATCTCCAGCACAATATCTGGATTGTGCAATAGTAACTCAGTTATCTTTATTATGTTTCACTATTTTTTAGTCATTTAAAACTCCCAAACTTCACATATAATGTCTTTGTCCAAGTGAAAGTGTATATGACAATATGTAAAAACAGAAATATGCTTTATTGTTTGCTTGGTTTAGTCTCATGCCTTTGAAACTTGGGCCTGGATCTTATATTCTTATCCTGTGTCTGCAAAATTTCGGGTAGCCATAACCAACAGAAGTCAGGTTCTCTGTCAAAGACAGTCGTAGGATTGTTCATGTATAATTTTGGCCGAAAGCTAGGAGATTCTACATTCTATGATAGCAGAATCAGTGTCCATTGTCCACCAGTTCAGAAGCTTGCTGTTTCACAGAAGGTGCTGCCTAGGTATTTAGGGAAGTAACTGAAGGATGCTCGATCTTGTCACCACAAGACACCCCCTGAAGCCTCTACAGGGAGCTCAAGCCTGGGCCCCAAGACCATGGCTTTCGTGTGTACTCACACTCAAATAACCGCACCACCACAGGAAAATAAACAACCAACTACCAAGTTAAAGATGCTGAGCTGGTGAGGGAGCCAGCTCCAGCAGGTGGGCACCGCTACAATCGCCTCTTCTCAAAACAGTGAACTGCACTCTATGCTTAGGAGGAAGAAATAACCCACTCCAGGGAGGTTGAAAATGTACAACATTTATTTTGGGGTTGGGCACAAACATTGCACAGTCAGAATAAGACATTAGGAAAGCCCAAATATGTGAGTTGAAGAAAATACTTATTAGTTTGCAAATGTATGTGTTATAGCAGAAGCCCATAATATTTCCAACTTCTTAGCATATGCAAGTATATGCACAGAAGACCTTACAGCTTCAATATTTAAGATGACATAGGCCCATTATGTTATAATCAGTAAGTTGTATGAGCTCATTCAAGCTTCTATAACCAAATGACCTGATAAGCGACAGAAGAAATTCAGGGTGCCACATTTTGGGGGCCAGAAGTCTATAAAATACAAATACTTTTTAGACTGATTTTTCTTTTTTTTTTCCTTTTTTATTTTGGGGAGTCTGGTCTCTAAGAATTGGTTACGCTGATTCCAGCATTTCAACATACAAGGTTCTAGAGTTTGAGGTTGTGCTTTTTGATGGCCTGAATCATATCAGCCTCACACTTCACAAGTGGTGCTTATAGTTTATTCTGAATAGTTACAAAACATTGATGCATGTCGCTGTTTGAACCTGGAAAATATTCATGCTCTAATAAATATCTTCTCTTAGTTCTCAACGTAACACCCCCCCCTTCCGAACAAGATTCCTCTACTTTATTATTTTTCCCCATCATAGCACCTTTGAGTAAAACCTACAGTTGTTTGAACCGATTCCTAATGACTACCACTGTAGTCTCAGCTTGGTGCCTACTAGAACAGGCTGTCAATAAATTATCATAATTCAGTAAAGGAATCCTAAGAAAGAGCTACCGCATTGTTGGAACTGTGACCTCCTTCTACACATAGGTTGAAGCACTGACTGAAGTAATTCAGTATGTGATCTTGTTTGAAAATAGGGTCTTTACAGATGTGATCTAGTTAAAAGGAGGTCATTAGGGCGGGGCTGAGGCCAGCCTGACTGGTGTTCTCATTAAAATGGGATAATTGAGCACAGATACACGTAAAAGGAAGAAGAAGTGAAGATTCTTAGAGGGAAGATGGCCCTGGTATGGCAATGAGCTCCCCACTCAGTAGAAAACACCCCTGCATTTGCACTACGGGAATTCTGATGTTTCTGAACTTCAGCATTTGGCGTAATGACATTTGGGGCTGTGTCTTTCTCAATTATGATGAGCACAGAAAGGATGGTGTTTGGTAATGTCAGTGATGGGGTAAGAGTGGGTAGATCAAATCAATGATCTATTGATAATGAATAATCCTTGGAGGGCTTATACACATGATCAGTTGTTTTTATTCTTTAGGTTCAAAAGGGACGGGGTAAGGGAGGGTGAAAGAGCCTTCATGTGGGGCCACTGCATTAATCCAGGTGTTAGTCGCTGTGTTCAGAAAAAGATTGTGAGCAATAGAAGTGCATAAAGAGACATTCCAAAAATTAAATTGCCAAGAGTTGATATTGAGTTGAAGAAGGAAATATAAAGCCATGCTACAGTTATCCGAACTAGCCAAGGCTGATTGGGAGAAAATATTACCCATTCGGTTTACAGCTGTTGAATATGAAGGAATTTTGATAGCTTAAAAAGTGTTAGGTAGATAGTTGGTTGGACATATGGTTCTGGATTTCACAAACGAGAAGATAGCTTACGATTGTAATTTGAGAAACTTCCAAGTTGAGTGGTCTGTTACAGTAAGCCAGAGAAGGAATGGTCCATTGGAGAAGAAGAAAAACTGGCTGGATGTTGCAAGGACACCAAGGGAAAACATGCTTCAAAAAGGAGTGTGTAGGAAAGACTATGCTGCTGAGACTCATCCATGGCTATATGTGTTTCAAAGGACTGGGCTCTTTGTTCTGCCCCCTGAAATGTCTCAGGTATCTAGATCACAGTAGATGCCCAGTAAATAATAATCAAATGTTGTGATGATTAATTTTACATGTCTATTTGATAGAATTAAGAGATATTCAGATAGCTGACCAAGTATTTCTGAATGTACTTCTGGGCAGGCGCTGCAGGATAAAGAGGGACCACTGAAGAATTATTGAGCCAGAGGTCTTGAACCAGCAGACAGGTTCCGTTAGGTTTTTTTGACTGCAAGTAAAGGAGTTTTAAAAGGAGGTGGGGCAAAGTCGGTTTTTTCTTACAAGGTCAGCGATGATAGGCTTAAGGCTCTGACGTGAGAGAGGGTACTGAGCTTGGGTAATGTACCCGGTAGGATCCTGTAATTAGATGACAATGGGGAAATGGCATTTAGAAACAGAGGGGTTTTGGGTGTCCCAGACTTGGGGGTCCACCTGAGAGGTTGTCAAAGGAAATGACACATTGGAGCTGGTAGGGTGGGGGGCTAGGAGGAGGAGAGAAGTTGCCAGTGAGCCTGGGATCAGGCGAATGGAAGGAGCAAACAAAATAGAAGCTCCCCCAAAAAAAAATCTCTTCCTGTAACCAATACAGGGCAGGTTGACACGACCAAAAAACGAATGAGTAAGAGGAATACCCCTAAAAATACAATTGAGTGGTGGAGTCTGATGAGGGAGGTAAGGCTACCCTCCTACCCCGACAATAGGGATACTAGAAGGAGAGAGAGGTCCCCAAAAACTTCCTCAGTGCCGACTATGTGGCTCTGGTGTCCAAGAGAAAGGAGATGGGCCATCCTGATACCATGATGTTTATCCCCCGTGGCATTTTAGTTAATCAGCTGAATAATGAGGAATCACACTCCCCAATTCAGGCTGACATTACACAATACAGTGAGGACTGCAACAGACAAATATAGCCAAAGAAGGACCAAGGCTCTCCTCCCTTTTATTGAATCAGAGTTTCCGGCTCCTGCATTCGAGCACTGGAAGTCTTGGTGTTCAGGCATTTAAACTCTGGAAGCCACAATGCACCCTCAAGCCTTTCAGACCTTCAGCCTCAAACTAGGAGTTACACACCATCCCCATTATTTCCGACAGAATTACAGCCTTAGAAACCCAGCTGTCCTGCTTCTTGTCTCTGAGGATGCCATAGCCCCAGACTTCTTTGTAATTATAATTCAGTTTCCATACGTTTCCTCTTAGCTACACAGTTCTAAACTTTGTGGGGATTATCAGGGTGCAGATGACATTAAGTGGTTGAGGAAGGAGTAGGCTATGGAGAAATCGGCGAGTGTCGAACGTGGCATCCCAGGGAGACATGTGGATATGCTTTCATTTATTTTTTTTTAATAGGAAAATATCGAAAAGTTTGAAAGGAAGGGTCAAGCTGTAGGTGGAGATTGAACATCCCCTGGGAGAAGGGAAAACGCAAGGAGAGCGAGTGTTGAAATAGCAGTAGTGATGGGATGTGAGCAGCCTCATGCAGCTGAAGGAAATGGTAACTGGGTGGGGTAGGACTGAATCCCTGGGCCATTGGTAGACTCATGTTTAAGCTTGAGCCGAGACTCCTTGAGTGGTTCAGCAATTTTAAATTAAACAGTAGGTGAATTTTTGCTAAAATAAAGAGATGTTTGGCAGCAGAGGGTGTTGACTGAGGAAACTGCCATCCATTTAGTAGTAATTATGAAAATGGAGACTGTTGACTAGTGATATTAACATAATGGAAGATATTCAGGCATATTTGGACAGGGCATTATTAATTATAGAAAGTCTTTCTGCTGTGTTTTATAAGCATAAGCAGGAGATCATCTTGAAATGTTTACTTAATAGCTACAGAGAGCATGTCTGCTATTTATTCTGGACATAAGCAGAATAGTATTGTTTGCTTATATTTCTCCAGACACTTATTATATTTCCCCAGGAAAAATGGTAACTCATTCAGTTTCAGAATAAATTTTGACTAATAAAATTTTATTGATACATTTATTTGTATAAATATATGTCTTATCTTTATAACATTTGGTAAATCATGTTTTATTTGAACATACATTTATATGAATTGAAATTCACATTTGATAACAATGTATATAAATCTAAAATCTTTTATTTATGTCAATATGGCCATTGTTTAACTGTACATTCTCCAATATGTCAAAGTTGAATTTAATTTAGAAAAGTGACTTGTCAAAGATTAAATTCTGTCTAATCCATATCTGGACATTTAACAAAATTCATAATTCTGGTGGACACAAACTCACAGCAGATCAGTGATAATCAGCTAAATTGGCATGCCATCTTTTACTTCTGGGCACATTAATTTAATGATCTTCAGCTTCATGCACAAAATAAAGAAAAGACAATGTTGATCGATTTCTATCATATTATATTCTTTGCAGAAAATATGCTTGAATACATATTTTTATAATCAAATTGAAATGCTGAAAGCAATCACATTATAACCAAGTTTATTTTACATTTAAATATTTTTATATTTCAAAGTCAGATAGCTTGGGGTTTTTCTCAGATGTAATGTTAAGAAATTGATTGTGGCTCCAGAAAGAAATTGCATTTAAACTCTGTGAAGGATTCTGAAAGGAAATGCCTGTTCTAGGTGATTTATTTTTCAATAACAGTTAGAAAGAATGTAATTAACAAAGAGATGTTGAGGAAATCAATTTTAAGGCTTTATAATTTCATTGATAACTTAGATCATTATTAGAATTTTAACATAATTTTCTAATCAGTATTCTCCTGTGATTTTAGCCAGTCATTTTTAGCAGGTTAGAAAGACTACAGAGTGTAGAATGTAAAATTGAGGAAATACTCTAGATGATATAATTCAATAAAAAATTAAAATAGCTGTAATTTAGCTGGTTTGTAGCAATTTTACATGAGCCTTAATATATCACTTAGTGCTTATGATTAAATCTCACAAGACAATTAGGAGTCAGCCATAATTAAATGTGAACTTAGAATTCGTAGTGCCAAGAGAAGATAGGACAAGGAGGTGGCAGTTTAGACTTCATCAGTGAATCACCCACACGTAATCTGCTTCTCAGAAATATGGGCTGTCATTTGGAATTAAGCAAAGAGATTGTAACCTTGCCATTTCCCTATTTTTGCAGTGTCTGTGTGCTGTTTCTTGGTTGACACGTTTCATTTTATATAAACACTGCAGTCATTGGTGACTGAAAGATCTTGTTCTAACAGGGGGTCCAGATTTATGATAGTGGCATGTTTTGGGGTTTTCTTTTATGGAAACTGGTCAAGAGCTGAAGGTTCAGAGTAAGAAGAAATGATCAGAAAATTGAGAAAAGGGAATATAACATTAAAAGTCATCTTCAGCTATTTCATTTATCTTTTGACTTAATGTTTGTCATGTCCTTGTTGTATAGAATATATTGATATACATGAAATCAAATATATCAGTGTTATACATAAGACCCAAACAAAAGAACGCAATGCTAACCATTCTATCCAGGAAACTTGCTAACATTGCTAATTAATTTTAACTCCGTTCTGCTTTTTATTGACTTTTCACATAGCTTCTTAGTTGCTTTCTCTGAGAAGCTGATGGAAGAGGCAAATGTCTCAGGCTAGATCAGGAGCAGTGGGCTGGTTTCCGTCTTCTCGCCCACCTGGACGTCTACCTCCATAACCACCATCCCCATCTCTTGACGTGGGGCTCCATTGTCTCAGAACTGCGCTCTTGCTACCATCACATCTGCACACTGCTGTATGCCTAATCAAATCAAGATGGACAAATGCTTAGAGGAGAATGTAACTCAAAATATGTGTTCAGTTTTCTATGCTTCTCTTTGGAATCTTAGATTTTAGTGTTGACCTACTCAGTAGAACAGTAGTCATTCTCTCTATCTATCATCTATCTATCTACCTACCTACTATCTATCTACCTATCTATCTGTCTGTCTATCTAATCCATCTATCTATCTATCTATCTATCTATCTATCTATCTATCTATCTATCTATCTATCATCTATCTATCTATCTATTCCACCTATCTATCTGTCTTTCTATCTATGTACTTATCTATCTATCTATCTATCATCTATCTATCTATCTATCTATCTATCTATCTATCTATCATACACACACACACATCATCTCTTTTTGCTGGATATTTTGATTGAATTGCTATATATCCCAAGCTAGTAAATTCCAGACTGAAGAAGACATTTTCTAAATTCCTTAGACTCTGGAAATTTGCCATCATTTAAAATATCAACTTAGCTAACCTAAAAACATTAACCTCCCAATGCAAATAGAGCATAAAACTAACATAATTTCCTTAATTGCCAAGTTAAATGTCATTTGAAATACATTATTCTTAAGAGATTTAGTTGTTAGTACTATTACAGAACACATCAACAATTTATTCTATTTAAATGAAACCAAAAGTTCCTGTGTGTTTTCAACCAGTTAAGCGATTGAGTTTTTGACACTATGAAAGTAAAGGAAATAAAAACAAGACTTCTTCTGAAAATCTGGAAATATCTAGGATGCATTTGGACAATTTCTTATAGTAATATCCAGTAACTATAAGTGGCATGAACGTTTTGAGTTGGATATTGGCTGAAAACAGCACATATTTACTTATAAATATCAGTCTATTTGCATTATAAATTGGTAATAACCAAATAAGATTGTCCACTGATAAGGAATCAAATCATCCTACCTTTTGATATTATACATAATGTCAGGAAATGACCTTGAACTATTTTTAAAAGTTGATGGCACATCTTAGGGAACAGATTCCTAGAAATTATTGGAATCCAAAACCTAAGGTATTTTGAAGAGGTTAAGATTTATTTCTTCCTCCCCATGGTATCTGCATGCCTATTGTTTTAATAGTGCTTATGAGGATACAGGCAGTATCTGTAACATTGGCTGCTTTGCAAAGTAACACAATTATAGTTTGTTTAATTCTTCTGAACATAAAATGCTTTATTCTAGTGCAAGTTGCATTGTTTCCTGAAGGGCCAAATTAGGTAATCAGCCCTGATTTATTCCTGTACCTTTGTAATCTTACACTCACATCTATGCGTGCCTCTTGCCCAGGGTATTTCTCTTGCCCTGATCTGATAAGTCCCTTTGGTTCTCAGATGTGTAGGCTTCTCTGTTCTTTAGATGGTAAAATGTGCTCTTTGTTGGCAGAGCACACACTTCAGCTTCCCGTGAGTGTTCATGGAAAGTAAGTTTTGATGCTTTATTCCTTGTAAAGACTTGTTACAGAACTCTAGATCAGAAGTCAGTCTCCCTTGGGACTTGAAGACTTGCTTCAGTTATTTTCCCTTTAGATATGGTGTAGGAGTTCTCTGACAGCTGATGCCAGCTTTGCTGTAGGATATTACTTTAACTGTATAAAGGTGTGTTATATTTGTTCATGCTGCATTTGTTTAACCATGTAAAGATGTGTTACATTTGCATTAATTAAAATAATATTAACTTGGGCTCAGAGAGGCAGGATTAGGAATTGGTTGACAGGAAGTAGCAAGGAGAAACATAGTATGGGTTCTTTTTAGTTGGGGTGGTGCGGAAGGAGGGAGACTGACTTCTGGGGAAACAAGCAAAAAGAGAAAGAGTTCCAACTCTATGAACTCACAGGTTTATCACCCTGGCCTTTGAATCTTGAGTTTTATTAGCATAATAGAGATTTAGTTAATGCTACCTTTAGCAGCGCAGCCACTACGATGAAGATAAAGCAGCATTTTGGTGCTCCCACAACCACACAGAAGGAGGGGAGACCCAGCTGGCTCTGCTGCAGTTGCTTTCTGTGCCTCTCATGGGGGAGGGGCTTGACACTGGACACACAGAGAAATCAGCAGATTTGGTGAGATACCTTGGACATCCTTTAGGAGAGATCTTTTCCATATTAAGAATGGAGAACTTAACAATGCAGGGTGCTTGGGTACTGTACAGTGCTACTATGTATAGTTTGATGGAAAATGTGAAAGGGGATAAATGACCTAGCTGGGACTGACATACTGCCGATAGTAATTATTGTCACTTTAGTAATTAATATTGTCTCCTTTAAAAAGTGGTTTGGTAACTATGTCAAACATGATCGTTTGATTGATAAGATATAAGCTTTAAGGAGACAATACTGATAAGATACAAGCTTTAGAAAAACCTACTAATGAAAACATATTCACACAAGGACAGAGGAATTTAGAGTAGAACCTACCGTAACAATGCCTTAGGAAACTGAAAAGGAGCAGCCTACGGTTATTATAACACCAACCCCAATATCAAATTTGGTTCAATCATTCCCTCCCAGCATTGGAGAAACCTCTTCACAGAGTGATTAAAAGATTTCATGCCTGTTGTTAAAAAAAAAATACTAATCTAGATGCCAGAACAGCTACAGTAGACAAAACAATATTTATGGAGAAACCATAAAGCAAGTATTTTGGCAAACTTCTATACATGATCAAAAACCAAAGCTAAAAATGTGAATAAATGGCATTGAAATTCAGGGTTTAATAGAAACAGGTGTAGATGTATCAATAATTTTACCAAAATCTTGGCATCCTGGTTGGCATCTTCAGGAGGCAAATGACCAGCTTCTAGGGATTGGACTTTTATCTCAGATAAAGCAAAGTACAGGTTGGGTAAAATGCATAGGACCAGAAGGATAGATAGAAAAATTAAAACTGTATGTGGATAACATAGCAATGAATTTATGTGGATGTGATTTATTGTAGCAATGGAAAACACAGATTAACATTCCCCCAATGTAAGAAACAAACTATAAAATAAGGAATGCTTCTGAAAAATATTACAAGGTATTATCAAGGATGGTCACAGACCGTTAAAGTTGTACATAAGCAGGGCACAATAACTGTTGGTCTTTCAAAGGTACCAAAATGGCTAACTGACAAACCTGTCTGTGTGGGAAAATGATCTTTGACATCAGAAAAATTACAGAAACCAGAACAACTGGTACAGGAGCAGTTAAATTCTGAAGAATCGACGAGTCCTTAAAATTTTCATTTGTCATTAAAAAGCAGTGTGGAAAGTGGGCAATGTTAACAGAGTTAAGATCCATAAATAAGGTGAGCCAGCCAATGGGCTCTTTCTAGCCTGGAATTACCTTGCCTTCTCTACTGTCTAAGGAATGATCTATTATGTGGTTGATTTAAAAGACTTCTTTTCGATTATACTTTTTACAAGAACAGGGTAGAGAAAATTTGACTTTGCAGTGCCTAATTATAATAATTCCCAACCTATGGAAAGATGCCATTATAATATTCTTCAACAGAGAATGTTAAAAATGTCCCACCTTATGTCAATATTTTGTAAAACAGCCATTAGGACTAATTCATAAACAGTTTCCTCAATCTATGATTTACCATTTCATGTATGATCTCTTATTGGCTGATTCAAATGCAGATACTTTAGGAAAAAAAATGTTTGATGAGTAAAGAGAAGTTGCCTTGTTGGGAATTACAAATTGCTCCTGAAAATTACAAAGATGAGATTCTATTGATTATTTAGAATATAAGATTGGTTTACAGAAAATTCAACCACAGAAAGTACAAATCAAGAGAGATCAATTACGAACTCTTAAAGATTTTCAAAAGTTGCTGGGAGATATTAACTGGCTATGACCCACAATTGGACTAACAGCTCAAGAACTAAGTAATCTATTTCAGACCCTACAAGGTAATAAGGAATTAAATCGTTCAAGAACATTATCACCTGAAGTTGAAAGAGAATTGGCTCTGGTAGAAAAGGAATTACAAAGCTTTGGATAGCTTTGATCCAAAGACTGATTGTACTTTAGTTTTTGCCTTTAATTCATTCTCCCACAGGATTTCTTATGCATAGAGAATATCTTAGAATGGATATTTTTTACCACACAAGCAGAGTAAAAAAATTAAAGACCTATGTAGAAAAGGTTTCCGAATTGATTCTGAGAGAAAAATTGGGACTTCATCAGTTAGCAGGAATACACCCAGCAGAAATTGTGATACCTTTTACTAATGCTGAAATTGCCTCATTGTGTGAAGAAAACAAAAATTGGCAAAGAACTTGAAGTAATTTTTGGGAGAGATTAATAACATAGATTCCAAAAGCAAGAGACTTTGGTTTATAAAAGGATTTGGATTTTCCCTCATATAATAAAAGGTACCCCAATTTCTAGAGCCTCTACATTCTATACTGATTCAAATAAATCAGAAAACATGGGTTATAATTCAGAAAAAAAGAAAAGTGGCTCAAAGCCCTTATGATTTAGAATAGAAGTCAGAATTATATGTTACTCTCCCGGTACTATTAGATTTTTCAGAACCTTTTAATATAGTTACTGACTCTCAATATGCAGAAGCACAACTTTGTCATTTGTTCAGCTACAACAAATAATCAGAAATAGAAATCATCCCTTGTATATAACACATATCAGATGCCATATGGGTCTATCAGGTTCTCTAGCACAAGGTAATGATGAAATTGGTCAGCTACTGGTAGGAAATGTAATATAAGCCTCAGAATTTCATAAGAAATGCCATGTTAACCACAAAGGTTTGAAGAAAGAGTTTTCCATCACTTGACAACAAGCCAAGGAAATTGTAAGTTATATCCTATTTGTTCTTTGTATAATCAAACTCTATTACCTGCAGGAAGTAACCTGAAAGGTAATCAAAGAAATGAAATTTGGCTAATGAATGTGTTTCATTTTGTGAAGTTTGGAAAATTAAAATATGTGACCATACCACAGATACATATTTAGGATTTCAATGGACCACTGCTCTAAGATCTGAAAAGTTACAGCCATTATAGGGATAGTTGTACAAATTAAGGCTAATAATGTTCCAGTATATGTCTCTAGTAAAATGAAGCAGTATTTTGCATATTACAACATAAAGCATATTACACATATAGCACACGATCCCACATGACAAGCAGTTATAGAAAGATCTAATTGCACTTTAAAAGATATGCTTAATAAGCAGAAAGGAGTAATAAATACCCCGGATATAGACTACACAGGACTTTATTGACTTTTAAGATTGTAAATACTAATGAAAAAGGAACAACAACTGTGGAGAAACACTGAAAAATAAAAAGCTGCTGAATTAAATCAGCCTATATATTTTAAAGATGTGTTAACCTCAGAATGGAAACCAGGATATGTGTTACATTGGGGAGGAGGTTTTGTTTTTGTTTCCACAAGAGAGGAAAAACTATGGATAGCATCAAGATTCATAAAGATTAGATTCAAACAGGACAGGCTTCCTGATGAGGAGAGTCAACAGTTCATCAAACAGCTTGGTCATTCAATCTAAACTAACTCATAAGACTAAAAAATGCCTTTCATTTGATCAGGTATGATCCAAGGTCAGTAGCAAAGGGAAAGAGTCAGCCAGTTGCTACTCTAACTCTTTGAGCATACTGCTTTCTACCCTAACCTTTGAATCTCAAGTTTTATTAAAATGACAGAGATTTAGTTAAAGCTACCTTTAACACAAGCAACAGAGTCACTGTCTGGGGAAACAGAAATCCCCCCAGGGTACAGCCTAATCGACCAGCAGCTAGTAGTTTAAAGTGGCCACAGGAAAGAAGATAAAAAGCACCTCTAATTGTTTGGAAAGGAATTACAGGGTCACATGTCTGACTGGTGAGAAACAAAATAGAAAACTTGAATAGATGGCTAGGGAGGTGGCTCACTGGGTAAGATTACTTGATACACAAGTATGAAGTCCTGTATTTGGGTCCATATTACCCACATGGTAAGCTGGGTATGGTCACACATGCCTATAAAACCAGAGCTGAAATGGAGGGGTTAAACTGGAGGATCGCTGAGGTTTGCTGAGCTAGTCACCAACCCAACTCAAATAAGACAAAACAAACAACAGTAACCACAACAAAATCAAAAACGAAAAACAAAAACCTGGTTGGCTCCAAGTTCAGTCAGAGGCACCGTTTCAAGGCATTAAGGGAGGAAGAAATGAAGGACAACTACTGACATCCTCCTTTGACTTCAACATGCACTTGTATGGATGCATGTGCACTTGAATACAGACACATGCATCACATGCAAGACATCACACACACACACACACACACACACACACACACAGTGAGGGAGAAAGGAGGAAGAAGAGGAGGAGGAGGAGGAGGAGGGAAAGATAAACTTGGAAATGTAAGACTGCAGTACAGGCAGGGTTTTCTTATAAGATATTAGTGATTGAGTAGATGCTAGCGAGTGCTGATGGGACCTGGTGCACACTGACAATGAGGCTGCCATCTCTGCTTTGCCCAGTTGGTCACTCCGTACTCCATGACCACATACCTCCTAGGGGTCCTCTGTGAAAAGCCTCTACTTGTGTGTATGCTCATCTTCCAGATATTCCCTGCTACTCTTTGTTTATTGGTTTGTTTAGAAATTAAAGTGGGAGCCGGCTGAAGTCATCACAGTGGCCAATCTTCATGTCAGTTCTCGTGTTCTCTTTCACGAGCTTCTCTTACCCTAGCCATCTACAACTACAAAGAGCTCACCATTAGGACCTCCT
This sequence comes from Ondatra zibethicus, assembly GCA_004026605.1. Taxonomy (NCBI): domain Eukaryota; kingdom Metazoa; phylum Chordata; class Mammalia; order Rodentia; family Cricetidae; genus Ondatra; species Ondatra zibethicus. The sequence goes on from PVIU01004981.1 coordinate 18,160, forward strand.
CTCCCTATCCATTGCTGGCAGCTGGTAGACCCGTGTAGCTTGCAAGTGTGTATCTTTGGTGGGGGAATAGCATTGTAGCCTGTCCTTTGGATTTTTCTGTTTTATCTTTCTGATACTTCTCTTAGCCACATGTTAATCTTTCTGGATGAGCTCTCTAATTTGGTCATTTCTTGACTATTGTTCAGTCTTACGCTTTCTATTTTACAGTTTAAGGAATTTCTTTGAGTTCCCTTTCCAAGCTCTCCTTTAAATTTTTTGCTTTGGATCATGTTTTTCATTACAAATATATCATTCTCACATTTTTCTTTGAGATTTTTTTTTAAATTCAATTATTTCTTGGGTGCAGCATCATGTCCTCCATGCAGTGATTACTTATGGGTTTGCTATAGCATTTTCTTCTGCTGCCTGCCTTAGATTTTGATTGCTGTGCATCCCTTTGTCACCTTTTCTGTTACATACTTTTCCTTAATTGCTTTACTTTTTCTCTACTCTTTGTTAGCTTTAAGACCAAGATATCAAAAAACTCCTGCAGAAGACATGCATACATGGATGTGACCTGTTGACTGGTGAGCAGTATAATAGTATACATAGACAATCCCTTCACTCGGGAACCCATAAATGCCAGTGTCCGTAGGCCTTTTTATCTGGCATATCTTGGTTTCTCTGAACTGGAATGCCTCATCATTTTTATTTTCCTGGTGGGTTTTCTATTCTGCCCATCCCTGCCTACACACTGGGCTTTTGAAAGTGTGGTGTGTGGATTCTTCATCCACCCTTATCAGTTTTATGCTTCACCCCTCATCCTGTCTATTGTATCTGGGGCTTTAGTCCAAAAAGTTCTGGCTCAATATTTTCAGGCAATACCATTAGATTTTATCTCAGGAAAGAAGAGGCTTCACCATCAGCTACTTTAATGTGTTTAGGAAAGACTACTGTCACCTGGCTTATATGGCAGGTTTATAATGCAGATTTTCAAATAATCCTCCTATCTCATCTCTGCTTCACCTTCTTGGTGATACTTTCTGAATTCCTATATATAAGAATTTATCTCTCTTGATACTACTTCTTTTACATACCTTTTGGGTTATAATCCATGCTCTACTAAGTTCAGTTTCACTCAGTTGATTTCTATCCCTAATCAATTTGTTTAACTCTCTCACCTGCTGTATTCATTTTTATTCCTATGTGTTTATGCATTTTGAGTGAAAGTTTAGGAGCAGCAAAAGATATGAAAACATGTTTTTCACCATGTTAAACTATGAGCTCATCTTCATAGCATTTAATTTTATTTATTGCCATTGAATTGCTTACTAATGCAGCTTTTCAATATATTTGTCAACAAATGCTTATTGTGTTTACCACTGCCAGAGCTATATGAATAAAATAGATGCCATCCTGTTCTTCATACATTTATGGTTTTTTTTCTTCTTCTTGATTTTAAGATTAGATTTCATTGTGAAGTTGAAGTTGGCTTCAATTCATGCTTCTCTTGATTCAACCCCTCGACTGCTGGGATTACACACAGATTCCACTGTCAAACTAAAAATTGTTCGATAGGGAAATAATCTTACAGTGAAAACCAAACCCAACAACAACAGCAAACAAAAGACAAAAAAGAAAGAAAAGAAAAAGGGAAAAGAAGGTTAAAACAAAAATGAATGGGTAATGATAATTCTCTTAACTAAAATCTGAAAAATGAGTAAAGTAAGCCAGTTGATAAATAGGACACTGTGGTAATAGAAAGCAATCAGGTCAGGGAGAAGTGGATGCCAGCAGTATAGCTTCCAGGAGGGATGCGAGCACACTGAGAACTAAAAGGATGCCTTTGCCATTTTAACATTAAGTTAGAGGTCTGGAGATACAGCTTGGTGATGCAGCATTTGCCCAGCATGTGAGACACTGATACACAGTCCCTAGGGGAAAACCTTCACTAGTATTCTGCTAAATGAACATAGTATTAAACTGACACCTAATGACATTGTTAAACCTATAGATTAGTGCATCTCTCAACTCTCATGGGTGCTTTTGCTTTGTTTTTGTTTCTGCAGTAGATAGTCATTAGCACAGAGACCCTCAACTCATCAAAATGCAGAGCCAAAGTGACTATAGGGTGCTCGGCCTGAAATGAGGCAACTACATCACAACCCTCCTTTCAAGGCTTGGTGATTATTTCAAAAAAGGGATAGATAGATTATTAGAGACTGGGGTGGTAGATGACTGTAAGGAAACAGGATTTGCAAGGCCCCAAAGGACAGCTATACATATGAACTCACAGCAACTGTGACATTGTGCACAGGGCCTAACAAAAGCAAACCACAGGGAGAGGTGGGCATGGAGTTCCACCCTTAGCTGGGGAGTTTTGGAAGAAAGAGAGAGAGAGAGAGAGAGAGAGAGAGAGAGAGATTCTTTAGGAGTTTGGCACCTGATAGGTTGACCAGACTCCATGAAATGAACACACATCCAAGAGTACATGACCATCACAAATTGGAATCGATGAGTTAAAGAAGAATTGCAACCCTAAGGTGGGTGGGTAGGGAAGGGGAATTGATCTAGGAGGTGCTAGGGAGGGACTGAATATGATCAAAAGACCTTTTCTGAACCTCTCAAAGAATAAACATGAGGAAAAGCAAAGGTGGGTAATTAGGGATAAATCAGAAAATGTCCTAGACACCTGTTAGGAATATGGTTTAATGGTTTGTGGCAGATTTTCAACTCCCAAAACAACTCCATGTACGGTGTAGGGTGTAGGGTGTAGGGCAAGCCCCAGGGCAGGACAAGGCGGCACTGTAGGTGTACAGTTAGAAGAAATAGTGACAAAAGCAGCTCAACTGAGTAAACAAAAAAACAAAAAACCAAACCAAAACAAAACAAAAAACCTAGACTACTTGAAGTGATTTCTGAATTGGGTATGGCTGATAGAGAGGCAGGCAGTGAGGGCCTTAGATTTCAGATTTGCATATGCTCGTAGGTACTGGTGACAGCTACCAAGAAAGGAAGTGCAGGGGATGACCAGGTTTGGGGACACTATTACTATGGCCCTTGAGATAATTATACTTTGGCACATGAGATATCAAACTGGTATTTGAATCTGAAATTCTGAAAACAGTTCTGGGTTAGAGAGTCATATTCCCAGGATGTATGGATGGTTAGAAAAGAAAAAGCCAGAAGCATGGATTCATTCACTTTCAAAGAATAGGAGAGAAAATGCCTTTATATTTATAGTAAACAAAGGACTCATCTGCAAAATATTTATAATTCAATAGATAAATTACCTCATAGAGATGAAGTCATCTTTAAGATCACACTTGAGATTATTGTGTATAAATGTATTATATATACTCACTCATATGTATATCATTGAATTGAACCACATAGCTCACTCTGAATCTCTTTAAATTTTCTGTTTTCTTTTGGATTCCAAAGAATTATTGTTATCAACCTTGTTCATTTAAATTTATGATTATAAACTGACATATATTCATAAAGTTTCCTAATATAACATTTGTAAGAAAGGATAATTTTTTTCTTAAAGCCATAATATTTTATTATGATCCCTGTTATAATAACCCTGTCTTCTTTTTATTTTTCACAATTTTTATTCAGGTCTTATTTATACTAAAGTTAAGTTTCTTGGCATTAAGAACTAAGTGCTGTGGGAGCACATTCTGCTTCTTCAGCCTATAGCCTTTAAGATACCAGCCCACTTGGGTATGGTCTCTTATAGTTTAAAAAGCAGCGGGAACCATTCACCCACTTTCTTGCTTCCAGCTCCCATTCAGGCTGCTAGACTCTGTTCCTGTTTGCACTCAGAGGACTATTGTTTAGGACGGTGATCTGTAAGTTTTCCCCTTAAATAAATAACCCTTTTATTATCCTAATTCTGAACTGGTGTGGGATTGTTTTACGGCATCAACTAAGTATTCTTTTAAGTATACCTTGCATTCTACACAATAGCTTCCTAGGAAAAGGACTGATATGGAGTAGCTAGTCAAGGTTTGTTTATTTTTAAAATGAATGAATGCACTGTCAAGCTCAGATATCACCCCCTGTAACCCACGTGTGAACCCTCAGGTCATTGGCATGATAGCCTAGAAGCAGCCGCATACTGACATTTGGGAAACACCACACATGTGAATCTAGGTGGTGACTCTGTGCTGTCTTCACAATGATTACCCAGAAGGAATAAGACATATGTGCTTGTTGTTCTACAAATTAGCATCGTAGTTTTATGGTCCCTAAGTTATCAAGCAAATCAGAAAGCAAAGAAATGCACAGGTCCATTGTTCATGTTTGCAGTCTCCAGGCAGACTGGGTTTATATATTTATTATTATTATTTTATAGATTGTTTTTGAGGATGTTGGGAGAAGACGTCTTCATAGTTTCCAAGAGAGAATATATAACACAAGCTATCTTTACAATCTGCAAATTCTTTGTGATGAAACTGATGTTTTTAGTATAATCACCACAAAATCCATAGTGAATATTCAAAACCATTCATCAGCACCGTCTATACAGTACTCAATTATTTGAAGATGATTAGTTTGCTATTCCTAATTAATGTACCTAGAGATGACATAACTGAACCTTCTACTAATTTGTGCCTTGTTTTCCAATTCAATATTTAGCAAGTCCATTATTGACCACTTTCAGTTTTTATGTATTCTTCTCAATTTGCATTAGCAGTATTTTATTACATTATGTCAAATAATTATCTAACCCCAGTATTGTTTCATGGCTTTTTTCACACATTCGAAGAATATTAAATAATTAGTGCAATTAATGTGTAAGCTTAATAGGCACACTCTTTTTCTTCTCCTAAAATGATTTTTGATTTTTTTCTCACCTCTCTATCTTAAACCAAAGCTTTAGCTTGAAGAAGATTGAAATATTTGTATTGAAAAGAAATTCAAATTAAAATAATCCTCAAACAGTAATCCATAATGGAGGTTAATTAAAACTGTATGATTTTCCCCTAGCTATCAACAACTAGTTTTGGCATAGATTATTGGATTTATAATTAAATGTAATTTGACTTAATTAGTTGGCAATAGCTCTTAATTATGGCCTACCTTTTCCCATTATGGCCACTGTAACAGTAGCTTAGGATAAATATCCATGATCCTTTCACTAGTGGGACTGACTCCCTCCCTTGGGTTATTTGTGTGATAATGAGGATGAGATTTGAGAAGCAGGACAGACAGGCTAGGCATGAAACACTTTGTTGGCACAGTCCTGCTCACAGCTTTTGAAAAATGGCAGCTATTTCCACCCAAAAAGGAAGTTTTATGGGATTATTATTGTCTTAGTGTGGAGAAGCAAAAGGGAGACACAGGTGAATATCTAAAGAACCGAGAAAGCCAAGTGTTTCCATGGAATTCCTCACATATTAAAATAAGGTTTTTGTGAATTTGCTTTACCAAAAAATTAGGTGACATATGGAGCTTGAATCCCTTTGAAAATTCCAGAGTTCTGGGTCAGACCTAGCCCCTAAACCTATTCCTGAAAGGATTATTATGTAATAATGTCATACATCTTGAAGCTACATGAAAGCAGTTTATGCAATGTTTCCTATGAATAAAGTTGAAGCAAAGCCAATTTTCAAACATGCAATGTCAAATAAGCTTAATAAAAATGGTCTTTGTAATTGAATATCACCACATGTTGGATCATGGTGGGGGAAATGTAGATTCCATGTGTCAAAAAAAATGTTTGTTGGAGAAAATAAAAATGAATACAAAGATTATATTATAGAAATTTGGTATTACTTCTTAGTCCAAATCATTTTTAGTCCATTTCTTAATAGTCAATTACAGGTTACCCAACAGACATCGATCATGCAAATCAGTTCCTATTTCACTGAGTGACCATTCCTCGTGTGCTCATATTTCACTGAGTTCCTCATGTGCATCAAGATATGATCTTCATCATGGTGTGGCACGTGACTCCAGCTCATCTATATTGTAATTGTTATATATTAACTCATCTGTATTGTAATTTTTACATATCAAGCATCCACTTGCCATCATTTATTACCTGCTGTAAAGAGTTTTAATAATATTTAGAGGGCAGTGCAATAAAAGCAATTATCTATTGAGTGTGCTTCCAGATCACTCCAGGTTTACAAAAAGGCCAATGTCATTTCTTAATATTTTAATCATATGATAGCATCATTTGCAAATGGTGCATTATGATTTATAAATATGTTCTTGCAGAGAACATAAAAGCATTGTATAATTTTTTGTTGTACAAACAATGTTTATATTCTGTGGGGACAAGCAGCAAGCTAAGGTCCTGGAGCCCTGTGTTCCAAACCTAATCTTGTTTCTCACTGTTTTCAGGTTCGTGATCATTCCACTTAAAACTCAGCTCTGAGCTGGAAATTAACAAAAACTGGCCAGAGTCCTTGAGCAAGGGAAGATGGACGTGAGTATCTGAAAACATGGCTGGTTTTGTTTCCTTACCTACAATAGCAATAAAAATAGTGTGGAGCTTCAGGGCACACAGCTTCAGACAAAAAGATACCAAGTCCCCAGTTTACATTCTCTTTTTAGCTTTTTATTAGAGCTGTTCTGGTTAATGAGGCAAGTTCAGAAAGTATCCATTTTGTTGTTGTTGTTTTTGTTTCTTATTCCACATGAGACTGGGCAAAGTTCTCTCTGCTTATTCGAAGATTCTACAAGGATATGTGAAAACCACGTGTAGGTTTAAGGCCCTCCAATTCTAGCTGGCAATGAACCTGCTAAGGAGAAAGATGGGAAATAATTGTTTCATAACACGCTTTGTAACACTGGTGTTTACAGGCACTGAAGAAATGTATAACTCTATGCCCATCTAGAGGAATAATAGAGTCTCAGATCTTGGATTCTTACATTGACAGCACATGTAGCTAAATTTTCTCTATCACGTTCCCAGACTTTTTTTGGTTGTGGGAACTTCCAGCGACAGGTGGCTCTCCTGAGAGCCCCTCTTAAATCTGATGATTCGCACTCCATTTTAGGGCTGGCGTGTGTTTTATTGGTGGCAGTGACTTCTGAAGACACGTCCCCCCTTCTCTACAAATCCTTCCATTTTCACAGGAAATATTTCTAAGTCTCTCCGCAATTCCTTATGAAGTAGGATTTCAAGTTATTGGTATTTCTGAGTCAAGTAATATAAACAGAAATTCAGCTTGATTAAACTTAATTCTTAATATATGCTGCATACCAGAGACATGGGAGGTACCAGAGGTACAAGTGGAAGAGACGGGCTCTTGAGAAGCCCCTGGGACAGCTAAGTCACCTTTATGTTTATGACTGACCTCAGCATAATGGAGTCAGCTAAAATGCATACTCCATGCCAAGTCCTTGCTAGGAGCAGCAAATTTAGCAATGAGCCAGGCAGGAATAATTTCTTTCCTTTCCATGATGGTGTGTGTGTGTGTGTGTGTGTGTGAGAGAGAGAGAGAGAGAAAGAGAGAGAGAGAGAGAGAGAGAGAAAGAGAGAGAGAGCGCACATGCGCGTGCATGAAATAGTCATTTATGAAGGTATTTGTGAGGTATGTCTACAGTCTAAACTTCAGTGTCTACCCAAAATTCATATACTAAAATCTACCAGATCGGTAGTGCTAAGAGATTAGGCACTTGGGAAGAGATGGTGAGGGCCAAATGTCATGAGTCAGATTGATCGAAGGCTTTCATAATTTGGATCTGGAACGTCTCCCACAGGACCTGGTGGTAAAGGCTTGGTCTGTAACTTTGTGTTATTTGGAGAGGAAGAAACTCTAAGTAGTAGTGCCTATGATAGTTACAGACCAGCAGGAGCACACCAGGGCTGTGGAACCAGCTCTATGTTCCTCTTTTCTACTTCCTGGCTGAGCAAGGAGAAGTTCTTTGTGCTCCCAACCATGATGTCCTGTTTTACCACAGGCCTAAAAGCAATCAGAACCCCCACTCAGAGACTTGAACATCTAACACTATGAGGCAAAACAAGCATTTTTACTTTATAATTGGATTACATCAGCTATTTTACTGTGGTCACTAATGAAAAACGTTTTTTTTTTTTAGTTTTTCTTCTTCCTAACTTCTTAAGGAAAACAAGAAACAATGCATAAACACATTCCTCTCTTAATAATTTATTGTATATATGAATATACAAATTAATGTATTTATATCATATATTCACACATATTTATATGAATTCTTAACTGAGAAGCTGAGGAGATGATTCAGTGGACAGAGTGTTTGCTGAGCATCATAAAGGTCTCAGATTTTTAGCACCTATGTAAAAACCAACTGTAGTGAGTTACTGGTACGTGTCTGTAACTGCAGGGCTAGGGATCAGAGACAAGAGGATCGCTGGGACTTGTTCTTGAAACAGCAAGCTTAGTTCTGTTGGAAATAATAAGATGGTGAAACAATTGAAGAAACTGTCCTGACGCCAAGCTCTGGCCTCTGTGTCCCGCTTCCTGGGCAAATGCACCGTACACACACACGCATGCATACTCACAATTACACACAGGCACACATGCTTGCACGCACAAAAGGATTCCTCTGTCACAAAGAAGGAATTTTACAAAAACTCATTTTTTACTTTCTGTTTTTACCAAATGCGAGTGGTCCTCCCAAGAGCATGACTGCTGGATTTCTCAGGTATTGTACATAAGGAAGGTATTTCTCATTGGCTTAAAATAATGTTCATTAAGAAATATGCCAATGTACTAATTCTGTGGATCCACGTGGGAGTCTTGACCTGCTCCGTTCCCACCCCGGGCTGGTTCACCTCCCCTTAGGCAATCTCTCCTGGGAGCTAACGAAATACATACCTGGCTGGCTGACACCTGAATGTCATGGCACATTGTATGCAGCCCAGAACTCTTATACTCAGGGCATGGCTCTGCCTCAGCCTCCTGAGGAGCCGGACTACAGTGACCCACACATGATCAATGTGCTATTTCTAAAGGAGAGCTACACAGCATTAAAGATATGTAGGAGATGAAATTTTCACCAAAAGTAGAGAAGTATTTATAATTTGCTAACCTATAGCACATCTCAAGCTTTCAGTGACATATACTTGACGTTATTCATAGATCTGCTAACTGTAAATTTATAAATATATGATAAATATCATCACCAATGCCATTCGATACCTAATTACTTGGCTATAAAAATATTATAACATCCTTGTGTTTAATGCCAAAAATTGAAAAAAAGCATACAATAGTCACACAATATTAATAATATAATCCTTGTTGGTCTATAACAATATTTTCTCAGGCATTATGAATGATCATACAGATTTACAGTTACTGCTATTAAGAAAATTTTGTTTAAATAGGATAGAAGAAAGTGTACAAAAGATATGCTAAACTTTACAACATACATGTAGATATACCTACATGTTATATCACATAGGAAACAATAAGTGTCAGCATCAAAAGGCTAACGAGATTGTTTTTATGTGACAGTATCATGAGAGAAAAACTTTTCCATACGATTTTTTTGCTATCATGAAGATCACACTATACAAACAGTTAAGGCACAGATTACAAAAGACCTTTAATGCTTTGTGAAAAAACTAAGGTTTTATCCTAGAAGGAATGGGAAAATCATAGAGGTTTTTAAGGTAAGAAAGTAAAATAATTGATATAAAAAAATAGTTGGAAGACAATCTCTTGGAAGTTGGTACCAAAGTTCTTCTTCTGTAATAAGCTTTTCTTTTGTATAATTGAAGATTTTGATTATTTTTATTTATTTTGGTTTTTCAAGATAGGGTTTCTCTGTGCAACAGGCCTGGCTGTCCTGGAATTCGCTCTGTTAACCAGATTGGCCTTGACCTCACAGAGATCTGTCTGCCTCTGGGACTAAAACCTTTTGCCACCGCCGCCCAGCTTTAAAGCGGTAGAATAGGTCTAGGGATAAGAAAAGAAGGACTAAGAAAAATGGAAGCAAAATCATTTTGTATATGAAATTACTAAAAGTGCAGAAGCAAAGAAGGACAAACAAACAGCCACAATGGCAGGGTTGGCAGGGTGTGTTAAAGGGAGAGCAAACAGAGCCACAATGGCAGGGTTGGTAGGGTGTGTTAAAGGGAGAGCAAACAGAGCCACAAAGGTAGATGTGGTAGGGGTGTGTTAAAGGGAGAGCAAACAGAGCCACAAAGGCAGATGTGGTAGGGGCGTGTTAAAGGGAGAACAAACAGAGCCACAATGGCAGGGGTGGGTAGGGGTGTGTGTGGTGGTGGAACTGGAGATCATGGCAGAGACTAGAAGAGCATATACGCATGCTTGAGGAAAAGCTCCCAGTAGTGGGGTGATTTTAAATACAGAGTATGTCTGTTGCGATCGGATAACTCACAGTGCTATAACATCCTTCATCCTATACCTTCACAACTTCCCACAGTCCTTCCAGTCAGCACGGGGCCTCTAAAGAACTAGATTTTGTAAATGGAGGTATATCTGATTCAGATAGCCCTGAACCATTGATCAGTTTATTTTATTTTTCTATAGGACTACATAAAATTACTTAACACAGTTTTCTACATTAACACTTAATAGCTTTCAGCAGCCATTTGTAATCATTTACTCACTGGTAATGATATGCCAGGAAAAATTTTAAAGGTTTTACGTGTGTTTATTTAATACCCATGGTGACTTATGAATCCTTAAAGCATTTTGTCCTTAAATTCAGTGCTTCTAGTAAGGAAACTGAAGTACACCAAGGGTTGGATAACCTTTTTGATGTCATGTAGTTTGAAACTGGGGAAGCTGGGATTTGAACCAGAATTTCTATATTTAGATTATGTGCCCTCCCTGCCCTATTGTGCCATTTTGCTCAGAAGATTACAAGTTTGGGAGAACTCTACAAGACGGGCAACAGAGAGATGTCCATTCACCTTCAATTCTCTGTCTATTTCCTTTGAGTTCTATTTTTATGAAGCTTGTTCATAAAGGGACCAATCTTTTGATATTCTATCAAAAGTCTTAAGGATAGATACAATATTCATATTTTGTATAAATATCTCATTATTCTTGAGATAACAATAAAAACATGATATAAAACAAGGAAATGAGGTTAGATGTGTTAGATGTATCACACAATTGCCAGGAAGTTCTTCTTTCTCCCCTCTCTATCTCTCTCATAACTATATCAGGAGTTTGCTAACAATGAAGGCCAATCTCATTAAGTTTAAATTTGTACATTTGACAAAATAGAATAACACAACTTATTTCATTTGCTACTTATAAACAAGCTGGCCAAAGAACTAATCTTGACTTCACTTTTGTGAGTGAGGAAGCTGATTCCTGAAGAAATCAATGCCTTGACTAAGATCATGGAGCTGTAGTCAGATCATTAGTGTTGAGGTCAACGCTTAAAACACGGGTTTCATGGTTAGATGGTTATACATAAGAAGGACAAAGACAAAAGAAGCGTTCAAATAATTTTTGCTGTAGCTATGTGGTGCTTTTGTGTACAAAGATTATCAGTTGGGCACATTTTATAAATAATCTTTACATTGCAATATATTGCAAAGTTAAATATTTTTGGATTATTTCATCAAAGCGTATCAATGGCACTCATGCGGAAGTCAGAGGACAACTTTTGGGAGTTGGTTCTCTCCTTCTCCCTTTCGCATCCTGGTTGTTGAACTCAGATTGACAAGCTTGGTGGCAAGTACCCCCCTGAGCCACCTCATTGCCTCACCCCCCCAACATTAGTATAACATATCCCCAGATGTAAAAGAAATAACCCTTAAATCAGAAGGCAAGCTAAAACAGTGGGATTGAAAAGCCAGAGGCCTTGGCAATTCACAAAGTATACATTTTAGTCACGCTAATCTTATCTCTGACCCTCAGCACTTTGGTTCAGCTGGAGCCTAAAAATACTTAAAATACTTACTGAAGTATGGCTAAAGCCACACACAAATCGCTGAAGCAAATAGACTTTCAGCATCTGCACAACTGCATAATAGCTGACAAATAGTTCTATTAGGCCCTATCTTAATTGGTACTTGAACTTTTTGCCTTGAGCTGGTTTGGCTCCTATAATCCTTTCTGTCTTATCAGCTGCCATGGCTGACGCCTTTAAAATGGACGGTACCATACAGGGGACATGTTTCACAGGCTCATTTTTCTCCTTTTTGGACATTTTCCAAGTGATTGGGGAATTCAAACTGCATTATTTGTCATAGATCCTTTCGTTCTGAAGGCTCCATGTAGGGAAATGCTCAATTTCTTCAGTCTTAAAGTCCATTTAATTTCATAAAGCCCTACCCTTGTCTTCTACAACCGTCTCTGCACCCCACGTGTAACGATGAGATCTGAAGTTATCAGAGTCAGTTTGGGTTGTTATTTAAGGAGAAGCCTTTCATTGACTCTCAGAAAGTAAACAATCATTTGTCCAGGTGGCAAGATAGCTAGTGTAAAATAAAGAGAAAAAGAACACATTTTTGTTCCTTTGGCTTCTCAATCATTTTCAGCTTAGTAAAGAGTTTAAATTTATGAACAACAGTGATAAAGAGAGCTCGCCAGTGAAGACGCTAACTCAGTTCATGAAATAACCACGCTAGCTTAAAGGATAAACAATTATATTTTTATTTATTATAATTGGAAACTCACGCCAATTATATTATTTTTATTTATTATAATTGGAAACTCACGCCACAGGAACGGAAAGTCCAGACTCTGCTCAGTCTTGGGGGAACCACTCTCTCTCTCTCTCTCTGGGTCCCAGAAAGGCAGGCATCATCCTTGGATCCACCTCCTAAAGATGATTGGTTAACAAAGCTTCCCCCATCACTCCGCAAACTATCCAGGGATCTTCCCATCCCAGCACATCTTTCTGCAGCCAGAAACCCCACTGTCCTTTCTGGTCAGAGCCACTGGCCATGTTTTTCCTTACTCTGATTTTCTACATCTTGGTCCTTGTTATCTGCTATACACTATGTGCTTAGCTCACTTCATAGCCATGCAATGGCTCTTGATCCTCAGCCTCAAGCTGGACGACGTGATTACAAAAAGACCCTGTGTTTGTCTCCATTTTCAGTGAAGAGATCTTCTTTGGTGCGGGATGGTGGCTATACCTTTCTGTGAGCATAAGGATAAGATTTAGAATGTAGCAAGGAATTAGGCTGATCTAGTAAAGGGGATGTCGCAGATCTATTCTAAGGGCCATGATGACATCACCGGCACTGGGAAGCTGGCTAAGTTTCTAGTACCAGGCATGCTTTCTCTCCTCTGGAGTGGGTCTTAAGTCTAATCAGAGAGCTGAAAACCACAAATCCATAAATGGACACAATGCAGATGCAGATATCAACCCATGGTTGGAAGACCCCAGTGTGTGTGTGTGTGTGTGTGTGTGTGTGTGTGTGTGTGTGTGTGTGTGTGTGTGTGTGTGTGTGCATGTGTGCGTGCGTGCGTGCGTGCGTGTGTGTGTGTGTGTGTGTCTCAGGGAACATTGAGGAAGATGGGACAGAAACATTTAGGAGCCAGAACAACAGAAGTCTACTAGGATGTGCAGTTTCTCCAAGGAATGGCTGCATAAAGAACCCTGGAACATCATTGAACATACTAACATGGGTGGAGGGAAGTTTGACATGGTCCCACGCCTAGACCATGAACTATGGGAAGCTAATGAACGCTGGTAGGGGAAGAATTGACCTCTCCCAGAGACGACTTCCTCTTATTGGTTATCCAGTACACAGTGGTCAGCCCTGAAACCATAAACACATAAACAACAAACACGGAGCCAGCAGGTTGTATTTCTGTGTTTCTACATACACTCACACATATACATACACACACACATATATAGTATATATATAAATATATATGTATACGTATATATTTGGGGTGTGTGTGTATGTAACAATAATAAAAAAAGGTATCAGCATGAGAGTTGGAGGACATGGAGGGTCTGGAAGGAGGAAAGGGAAGGGGGACATGAGGTAATGTCATGTTATATTAACTTAAAGTGTATTTAAAATGAAAGTTTATAAAAAGCCCCAACATTAAGCTGGATGTCAAAGAAAGACTAGGTTTCTGGGTCGTGGCTTTGAGAATCGCTCCCTTTCTCCGGAGGCAGGGAACAGAAGTCCTGGCTGGAGAGAAGACACTGCGCCGCACCACCTTTTGGCTCTCAGGTTGTTGGAACTGAAATTCCCTGTGAGTCCCATGCTAGGCTGGAGAAAAACCAAAGCCTGCTGCCAGCCAGAAGACCTTGCCTCATTTGCTTATCTCACAGTCAAATTTACTCTGTGTATTTGTTGGGTCTTGTTTAATCTTTTCCAAGACTGTTATGGGAAATGCCAAGAGAAACCAAGTCTTTCCTTGGTTTGAACAAGCTCTGAGTAAATCCATTATTTTCTTGCTAATTTCTGTTTTCTAGTTTCCTATTTTTCAGTTGATTTTTAGTTTTATTTTTAAATGGTGTGTATGTGTGTGTGTGTGTGTGTGTGTGTGTGTGTGTGTGTGTATGTATACAGGAGTTTGTGGAAGCCAAAGTTTAACCTGGCATCTCATTCCTTATTCCAAATATTCACCTTATTTTCTGAGAAAGAGCTTTCCCTGAACCTGGAGTAGGTTAGGTAGTTTAGCTGGCTAGCCAGTGAGTCGCGTGAATCCACTTGTCTCTGCCACCCAGTACAGATCACAGTGCCTGGCATTTCCATGGATTATGGGCACAGGAACCATCCCTTCCCACTTGTGCAGCGCCGTTTTCCTGAGTGAAACATCTCCCTAACTTATGACTCTTAGCTTCTTTTAAAACACAAGACAGGCAGTGGGTTGGCAGGTCTCAGTGCCCAAGTGCAAGCCCAGAAGGAAAAAAAAATGAGTTACTGTTATTTGTTAAATCTACTCAATTAAAACCACTTTGAATTTTGAATAAATTTATCTCAATTTATTAAAATCCCCAAATGAAAATATACAAGTCACACACACACACACACACATGCTCACATGTGTTTATAAGATTATGTTTATGCGTGTAGTATGTACCTATGTATAATTTATGGGGCTCTTTTAGTTCTTAAAATAGTTTGAGTTTTCATGATATCTTAATTATGCACTTATTGAATTACATTTAAATTATGAAAACCTAATTACTCCCTTTGTCTAGCTTCAAGTTCAGTAACAAAAACTAAAGTCTGGTAAGCCTTGCTTACTAAATTTCAAAATAATAATATTTCTCACTTTAATACTTTTCATATTTAATATTTCAAGTCAAGTCCATTGGTTTTTCACAAATAGAAATGCCAGTGATTTATGTATTTTATTTTTCAATTAGAAAAGTCAATACAATAAAGGGAAACAGAATGGGTTTTTATGTAATCCCAGCCCCTCAAGCAGAAAGATGTTTGAATGAGCTAAGGAATACTGAGGAGCCTATGGTGAGGCTCCTGTAGGAAGTGTATTTATTTTTCTCAGTCCATTTCAGATTCTGTACTCACTAACACTGGTAATACATGAGTTCCCCATGCAACGGTAATTTAATGGTACCTTATTCTTTGCTTGGAAAAGGAAAAGAAATATTATCAGGCAGTTCCATAATAAGCTAAACCAATTACCTTCTAAATGATTTTAATGCAGGCAAAATACAAGAGTCATCATTTTAACACAGTGAGATTTATTAAGAGTACAATTCAAAGCAGAAAGCCGGCCTTATATACGACATCACTTCCCGTCGCGTTTCAATTAATGTTTTGAAAGTTTTTACCTTCTACTGTAAAATTTCCAAATGTCGGAGCCTAGCAGGTTTTGTGTAAAGAAACTAATAATATCTCACAAGCCATTTGGTGTAGCTGTCACACATATACACACTCACATTCAACGCACACCCTGCAAACGCCCTTGCTGCAAGGAGCCGACCTGCGGAGGTTTGAAAAACTGCTCCCGTGCCCATGATTTAGGAGAGATGAAGAGAGGTTAGATGAATAGGAATCCCCACCTGTGGATAAATCCAGAATCGCTGGCCACCATTATAATATGCAAAACCTTGCCAACCTGAGGCAGCAGCGGCCATCCTTTTAAACAGAGAGTGGGCACTGTGAGTCAGGTACTTGCTCCCTCTGGAGTAGATCCTGGGCTGCACACAGAGACACTGCCATATAAACCCTCCTTTTCTGTCCGTGGGCTGTGTGCTTTCTGAGGCAAAGCATGGGTTTCTTTTTTTAGCCACTCTTTGCTCCTGCAGTTGACATGGTCCTTTTTCTTTCTTACTGTTGTTTTCGGAATAAATATTGCTTTGTCAGGACAATTTCAAACAACTAGAAAAAATATTTTTTAAGTTAAATAAACTCTTTCATTAAAAAAAACTGCAACACAAACAAAAAACACCTCTGAATCTTTGTTTTCTAAGCACATGTTCGCTGAATTGGGCTCCCCAAATACTATAGATAAAATACAACATAATAGACCAGTTAAATAAAGCTAAAGGAACACAAAGTATGCGCTATAAGGAGTAAGTTATGTCTGTTATGCCAGTCCATAATAAGACAACAAAAAATATGGGCATCCTGGCCACCGAGGCAGAGGCAAAGGGATAGCTATTCAGGAGTTCTCTCAACGGATGAGCTGCATGGTAAGAAGAGGGGGTGGGGAGAAGGAAAAAGAGAACCATGAGGAGGAGGGGAGAAGGAGAAAGCGAAAGGGAAGTAAAGGAAAGAATTAACAACTGCATCTTTTAATCTTTGAGGTTATAATTTAATTACTACATTTTCTCTTTCCCATCCTCCCTTCTGGACAGCCACAGGCACATTCTTGGATACCTCCCGTCTACCTCCCATGCCCCCCCCCCCGTACACCCCTCCACGCTCTCCTTCAAATTCCTGGCCTCTTTTTCACTAGTTGTTACTGAATATATTCATTTATGTTCCTAAATATAACCTTTTCAGGCTTTATAATACTTCCCTATAGAAAGCTGGGAATGGGAGAGGTGTCTCCCCCAGGGGAGAATGTGCCGATGGCCATCCAGTGAAAATGGGTGTCCCTGAGAGAACTGCAATTTAACAATGTGCAGTTGTTGATTTGGAGTTTCAAACTCATAAGATCCTTAAAAAAAAAAATTCTTTCTTTTGCCTGTTGTACATGTCTACTGATGTGTATGAGTGTCATTTTTAAAAAAATTCACAGTTATTAATAAATAACTTTACACTAGTTGCAAATTAAAAGGATATCTCCACAAACAGAAATGCAGAAGCCAAGATATCCATTTCAAAGGAGACATGAATTGAACAGACACACTCCCACTCACTGCATGCATTTTCTTTGGACTATCTCACTTATTCCCCAAAGCCTGAATAATATAGATGTTAACATAATCCACCTTACTCCAGAGAACCTGCAAAGCCCATTTTTTTTTCTTTTTACTTAAGTGAACTCCTGTGTCCAGGATTCAAAGTCAATGCTGCTAACCTCCTTTTGCCTGTGCCTCCTTTCCGTTCTACCTGGATAGCAACTGGGATGTGCACTATAGGTGCTTGCTAGATGAAATCCACAGTACTAAAGGTCTCAGGCTAAGGACTTAAGCCTGGATCCGTACCCCAGTTCTGTATTTGCATAATCAGTAGTGAGGAGTTACCCTCACCTTACCTCGGGCAGAGCCTCAACCCACCAGGTTAATGGGGGAGGCATTGCAAAGTGCTTAGCAATAACATTCTGGCACGTAGAGTGTCCTCAATAAACTAAGTTATTCATTCTTTAATCATTTAGTCACCTCTCACTATGAGGGACAACCTGTGTTCCCAGAGATATCAGAATCCGAAAGAGAAACTTGCCCACTACGACACACAGCCAATATTGAAGGCAGAGGAGTTGCTGAAGGAGTCTAAAAGCTGGACCACAGGATGCGTGGTGGCTGAGTGAAGGGCTCCTATGGAAAGCTCGGAAGAGCAGATAGATTCCGAAAAGTAAAGGACAAGTGACTGGAAACATTTTATTCCAGTAAGCGAAACTGTAGGACAATCATAAGATCACTTTGAGAGACTGAGAGTCTTCCTATTTTCTAAAGTGGAAAGAACACAATTTAAAGCAGTAAGCCAGGCTTCTCTGGACAAACAGAGAACACACACACACACACACACACACACACACACACACACACACACACACACACCAGCCTAGACAACAAAAGAACACTCTCCTTTGTAAAAAGAAAAATGAGATGTGTTTTACTTGCCACCAAGTGCTGTAGCTATGATCTCACTGCTTAAATAACGGAAGGAAGACCGCCAGCAACTATTGTCTGTCAGTGGCGTGGGAGGGGCTGTATGAGAAGTCCAGTCTTCTAGGGAGAGGACCACTCTGAGCTTTCCTGGCCCTTCTGCCTTGCCCCCAATGCTCCGTCCTCCTAGACCATTTGACTGAAACATGTCTTCCCATTTAGAACATTAGCGAATAATGAGGGAACTGCTAGACTTGTTTAGCCCCCAAACACCTTCCTCTCAAACCAGATTCTCACTCACCAGCCTGTCTCTCACTCTTGCTGCCATTGGACCTACTGATGTTGTGATTTGTCTTCGTGTTCCTTGTACCCTTCCCTTCCAATTCGCCCTAAGTGCTTAGCAAGGTAAAAACTTCCAGAGGGTACAGAGGGCTAAGTATGATGAAAGTGCACGATCTATTGGCATAAAAATGTAACAAAAAGAGGCCATCATTTTGTTCAATAAGCAAATACCAACCATGTTGAGGAGAGAGGCCGGGGATGTAGCTCACCAGATAAAGTGTTCTCCAAACTACTTACAACCCATTTTAACAACAACAAAAACCACCACTGCAACAAAGCACGCAGTGGTGGCACTTGTAACCTCAGCTCTGTAGAGGTGGACAGGTCATTTCTGAGGCTCACGGGCTATGCAGCCCATTTAGACAAGTTCCAGGTCAGCGCGAGACTCTTTCTCAGATATTTTGAGAATAAGTCCTGATATTTCTGTCCTCCACACAAGTTCTTACCTCCATGAAACACACAAGCATGTGAACACACATACGCATATGAACATGTACAAACACACACTGAGAGAGAGCAAACGTTTTTCAAAAGGCAGAATTTCTGAAAAAGGAAAAGAAAGCATTTCCTCTGCCGTGAACTTTTTAGCTATCCCATTTCCTGGAGAATAAAGTTTATTAAGTTCAACTCACCTCTGAAGGCTTTCTTGAACTGCGTTGCTGCTTTCTTCCCCTCAGTCTTGCCCTTTTTCTGGCCATTTTTTTGTTGATATTTCTACTTAAAAACAGAATCGCGTGATCTCCCTTGAGCAGTCACCTGATTTTACTGCCAAACCCTAGAAGGCCTTCCTTGAGGAGTTCTCCACATTGTTAAAAACTCGCCTCAGTCCAAGTCTCTAGGAACTGCTCTGTTCGCTGAGCTGCCACATCATTCGATACAGACGTGTCTTCAGGCAGGAAAAGCACACTCTGCCTTTGCAGTGGAATCTTGTTGGTAACAGTCTCAAGACCCAACAGTTTCACAAACGCACCTGCAGGTTCCTCTTTCTCCGTTGTCCCGCAGTGTCTAGCTTTAAAGCATCCGACTGAATAAATCATCCATGGAAACAAGACCGTGAGAGAGACGGCAGCTTATCAGGATGCCCTGACTACATTTCCATGGAGCTTTTGGTGCAGGCCTGGATTCTCAGTTCTCTGATCATTACACACAAAGGCAGCTGTATTGTAAAATAGAAGTTGAATAAGCGGGCAGGCTGGGGTTAAAAAAGGAAATCCTGCAATGATCATTCCCAAATTAGAGACTAGGTCTTTGAAATATAATTAAATTTGCATAGCAAGATAAAACTAATATCTCCATGTTAAGTGTTTCTAAATTTATAATGGGAGATACATTGGTCATAGGCAGCAAAGGACATACTTTTTAAACAAGATGTATAAGGATCTTTTTTATTATTATTTTTACAGCTTGTAATGAATGCTTCTCAGTTACCCATGGAGAGGTACCTGTAATTGTATGCAGCAATTATTTAAGGCTTATTGTTAGAATCAAAAGGTTTTGTGACTTGAGTGTTGCCAGGTCCTTCAGCTTAGAAAATTTCAGAGTTCTTCTACTTCCTGAATGTGCTTTAGAGTTTGAAAGAAAAATCATCTAGAAAGTACCATTCATCTACTGACAAATACTCTTGGTATGACCCTATAACACATACCTACTGAAACAGTTGTTGTCGGGAAACAGTCTGTTGTTGAGAAGGGATAGAAGATTTGGAATAGCTAATTTCATTCTGTTTTAACTGTTTGGAGAGCTATAAAAATCAGTTCAAATGAAAATCCAAGCCACCTTTAATGAATTTACCAACTCCAAATGAAAATACATCTTCTTACCCAACTTTCAAGACTGATTTGCATGCATGTTCTCTGCAAAGACAAAACTCTACTGGATCTTACATTAAATGAACACTGTTCTCTCTTGAACTCTTCTTCTGGGCTCATGTCCATTGCAGTCTACTCTGAGCACCTACATGTCATAGATGCTATTAAAATATGAATAAAAGGATTGGAGAGATGACTCAGTTGTTCAACAGAAGCCATAGAGCCTAGGAGTAAAGGTTAATTTAATTGTCAACTTGACACAGTGCAAATCACCTGGGAAGAAAGTTCCAATGCGGGACTGTCTAGATAAGGTTAACCTATGGACACTTCTATGAGGGGTTATCTTGATTGTGCTAACTGGTGTGAGATGATGTAACCCTCTTTGGGTAACACCATTCCCTGAATTTAGTTCCCTGGACCATATATAAGGAATGGAAAAAGTGATCTGAGCACTAGCATAGGGTTATTTCTGCATTCATCTCACATTGCTCTACAGTATGGATTCCTCAAGTTCCTGCTTTAACTTCCCCCAAAAGATGAGCTGTAAGCTGGAATTGTAAGCCAAATCAAACCATTCTCCCACTAAGTGATTGTTGTTGGGATGATTTTTACCAGAGCTACAGAAATGAAACTAGAATAAAAATCTGGGCATCATATTAATTCCAGTGAGGATGAGGTGGTAGGAAGAGACAGGCAGATCACTGAGGTTTGTTGGCCAGCTGGCCTAGCCTGCTTGGTGAAGCTCCAAGACAGCAAGAGGCTCTGTGTCAGACAAGACGGGGAAGGTTTCAGGGGAAGACACTATAGATTGTCCATTCACCTGTGTCAGGCTCACGCATGGGCACACATCTGCACAAACACATATGTGCATATACACTCTCACAAAAGAACTTTGAACTAAGCTATACTGTATTAAATGTACACTTGTGTTTTGAAATTTAGTATATAAACAAATTGTATTGTTAATTTTCATATGGGCTGCATAATAAAGTGATAATAATTTATTTTAAATAAAATAGAACAAAAATGAACTTTAGATATCTCTTTTAACATTTTACAATGTGGATTCTGGAAAGTATAAAGCTTATACATATATATGGTTTCTGCTGTGGATCATATTGTGTCTGGAATGGACAGTGGTGCTGTGTGTTAGCTCACATGCCGACTCAGTGAGTCCCTTTGGCAGAAAACATTCGCTTGTTTACTCCGGACGTTGTCTTCATTGCTAAACTCACACCACCAGAAAACATGGAAAGCAGGAAATAAACTTTGATGGAATGGATCCATGCTGATTTTAAATCCCGAACTCTGGAATTGAGCTGCTTAGAGCTCCATCTCAGTTCTGTTATTTATTAGCCTCAGTGCTAGGACAGTACGTTGATCCCTCACAGAACAGTTGTGAAGATTAAGTTAGTTCTTTTAAAAATCTATTCTTTTTGTTTATCTGAGTATTTCGCCTCCAGGCTGTCGGCACACCATATGCACATAGTGACTTTGAGGCCCAAAGAGGTTTTGGAGGCTCTAGAATTGAAGTTGCAGATGGTTGTGCCTTCATCTCAATTACTAAGCCATCTTCCAGTCCTCTCAATGAATTCTTGTAACTAACATGGCTAAAGGCATCTATGATACTTAGTAAGTATTCAATAAATATTAGCCATGGATGAGTATCAGGATTTCACTCTATAGTAAAGAAAGCAAGGCACAAGAAGGCGCACTGTCTGATAGCTCAGATTATAAAATGGTGGAAATGTGGTTCAGTGCTTGAGTTCTTGGGCCCCCATTATCTGTCATCTCACACTCACACAAATCAAAACCTTATGCATGTAAAAACCGGCATTTCAAGTAACTTTGATAATATCAAAAATAGGTATGTGAATTATAACCAGCACCCTATATTGTTTCAGAATTTGGATCTAAATTGAATAATAAAATAATATACACAGAAATAAAACTATATTGTAATACAACTATCTATCCTTAATATTTATTTTGTCTGGTAGCAAGAAACAATTCTGTTTCACATCTTAACGTATTTAATGCTTAGACCAATTCTAATATTAGACATTATCTAATATCATCCTGTTTCCCAGATGAGGCACTGGAGGAAGAGGGTGTAAGAGGCATGTGGCTAAGCAAGGGGAGAGGTCGAATTCCCACTTAGCCAGTGTGGTCCCAGCCCACATTCTCCAGCTTTCTCTGAACTGCCTTCTTCCATCTCATTTCATGCCTCTGGGACAGTAAGGGAGGGCTGAATACCCAGCCTTGTAGTTGGTATGATTAACTCAAGGCTAGGAACTGACTTCTGATATTTATCAGTAACAATTTTTCAAGAAAAATCATTTTTTTCTGGCACAAACAGTGGAATAGACCATCTCAAAGTAAATTTTCCTTCCAAGAGATTTCTTTGTAATCCATATAAACTCTGTGTAGGCCATTAAACCCTCTGCTGTCTTGGAGATCGCATCCCCTTAATTGGACTTAATGTAAGAATACATTACCTACATGTCATATCACATCGGGCCCAGTCAAGCTCAGTACATGACTATTAGCTTGTCTTTTCAGAAGTCAGCACAATACATCCTGTGCCGATGACACTTCCAGCATTGAAATAAAACCAGACCGAGTTTGTGATTGAAGAAGCCATCATCTTTCATTAGAATGAGAGAATAAATTTTCAGCGCAAGGCTACTAGCATGTTTGAATGGCTCGATTCAATTTCTAACAGGTCACAGGCAATAGCCACTACAGAGCAATATTGTTAGAAACACCCTCTTGAAGATGTAGGCTGAAGATGTGTTTTCCACCCGACAAGAAATAAAGGGAAGGAGAAAAAAGAGAAAGTCCTCAACCTACTGAATGTTTACATTGTAGGAGTCGACCTGTGACAGTCTTCCCCCTGTCAGAGAGAAGAGGAAGTCAGGATAAGAAAGCCCAGATCATTACCAGGAAGAACTGGCTGCAGATGGCGGGAGCTGTTGAAACCAGGACCCACCAGCAGCCACATACATCCTGCCCTAAAGAGAGAGACATCAAGCCAAAGCCTGGAAAACAGAGTCTACTCTAACTCTGTCACTGCTTCTCACAGTCCTGTGCCCAAGACTGACCAGAGGATGACAAAGGTCAAACAGAGAAGCAGATCATTTGGAAGCTGAGTGAGGGCATCTTAAATTTCTACACCAGACAGAGAATCTGAGGAACTGAAACTCCTAACATCATATTAGAGCATGGAGCCACAAGGAGAATCTCTCCTAGGGCTTGGGGGAGAGGCATGTGATACTGTCTAACTATTCTTCACTGAGAAAATGCATGTGACATTTTGACCAAGGCTTGGAAACACTTGGAGGTGTGGAATGTGGAAGATGCAAAAATTATTTGAAGATCTACATACGTGTTTTGTTTTATTTGGGGGGAAGATGGTAATAAAGAAAATGCAGAGTCAGCCTGGAAAAAAAGAAAATAAAAAGAGGCCCTGATAGATCTGTGTTGTTCTGATTCTGCATCTGGCGCGTGGGGGCGGGGCGTCAAGCACATCCTCAGAAAAGATGGGCTGATAAGCCCCAGCGCTTCACGCACTGAGTAATCGCTGTGTGATAGAAGCATATGCTGTTCATTTCCCTTCTGACGCACTGAACAGACATCCCAGGGTACCCAGAAAGAGAACCCCACGAGATGCACAGGATGCTGGACAGTTATCCTTGGTTTGCCACTGGTTACAGGTGTTTGTTGGTGGTGGTTGAAATAAATAAATCTGTTTTCTCATGGGTGTTCCATAAAAAAAATGGGGCCTTAGGAAGTTTGTGCATCTATTGACCAACTCAAGTATTCCAGGCCACCTCATAATTACGTTTCTCATTGTAAGTTAATTAATGTATACTGCGATTGAACTATAGCCATTGCAGAGAGCTTCACTAATGTGTATCCCTGGGAAATGGATCTTTATGAAGGGGCAGGCGAGATGTGATTTAAAACTACATCCTGCTAAGGATTACAGCGTTTGGAACCATTCTTCCTGTCAAGATTGGAATAATGGTCCAAGTTTCATCTGCTTTAATAGCAGTGGATCCTCATTAACCCCTCTGAGTTTTTCTTCTTAGGTTCCATGGTTTAGAATTCCTTATTCCAACAGAAGAGACAACTCAGCCATTAAAAGTGCATGTATACTTTCTTCCAAAGGACCTGAGTTTGGGTTCCAGTACCCACATCCAATGGCTTACAACCACCTAGTTCCAGGGGACCCAACAGCACCTGCATACATGTGGCTGGTACTCACTCACCCACTCACACACAAATACATACAAATAAATAACAAACTTAAAATAAATAGTTGTAAAAGAGAAGTATGTAACTTATTTGAAATTTCTGATGGATTTTAAATTTCATGAGACAACATGAATAAATGAGACTATTTTAGAAGCAGTAAGATACCAAAGCCAGGGCTATCTTGAATGTGATTGGTGACTTCCGAAAAGGGGGAATGGTCTTGCTAGGCTCTTAGGTGCATTTCCTTCTCATCAATGATGTTCTTCCCACTGGAGCACAAAAAGTAGGAAGGCGCTATCTTGGAAGCAGAGAGAAGCTCTTGCTAGACAACAAACCTGCTGGCAGTTGGACCTTGTACTTCCCTACCACTAGAACAGTAAGGGAATTAATTTCTAGTCTTTATCAATCGTGTAGTCTCTGACATACAGTTGTAGCAGTGGGGACAAGACTAAGCACATTCAGAACTAAGGCATACTTATATATCCTGAAACCCTCTATCATTCAAGCTGGTGACCTGTGTTCCTAGCAGTAGATTTCTTTAGTTTCCTTTCTGCTTCTAACTTGCACTTGCAGGTTTCTGCACAGATTTTCCTATATCAAAACTAGCAAAGTTTTGAGGTCAAATATAGTTTATTAAAGAATGGAATTATAAGGAACAATAACCTCCAAAAAAGAGGGAAAAGATAAATACATCTTAAAAATTGGACAAAGTTTTCTGTTATATTTGTTGACGTGCTAACTCGCAGGACCTCAGAATGCGGCATTTTTTGGAAATAGGATTTCTGTAAATGCAGACATGGGACAGACTTCAAATCTAGTCAGAGGGAAGTTGTTATGAAAATTGGAAATCTGCATAGAAACGAAAGTAGGATGATTGTCATGTGCAGTTCCTTAGAGCCCTGCTGTCTAGAGAACCCATCAGAATTCAGGGGGAGACCCTGGGTACATCCCGTTTGTGTGCAGTAAAACACTATCCTGCTTGTACTGTGGCTTTAGTCTTCCAGCCCCAGAGCTGGGAAAGAATGTGTTTCTTCTAGTTAAATCCATACTTTTAAGGACCCTTTAAAAACAGCAACCCTGACAAAGCAATAAAAGTCTCATGGATCCTTCAGTGCCCAGAGTTGGCCCTGATCTGGAGAGGGAAACACGGCCTGATATGGAAAATGAGTTAGGCCTTTGGATCCCCATTTGGATATGCCTGGGATCTTGACTTATGCCACAGAAAAGAATTTCAGAAAAAAAAATCAGAGTAGTGCAGAGTTGGGGTTTATTGGGAGGAAGATAACATATGCTTAGATTAAAGTGTGGGTAGAGGAGGGAGATGAAACACACCTAAGTATCCTAGGAATAGCTCATCACACAGTACTTTGTGACTTTTGAAGTTATGTTGTTAAAACTAAATAATATATAACCCAGTTCCAAGCTTAAGTAAAGCTTTAAATTGAGCAGAATTTAGAAAATAAAATATGAGCTGGGCATGGTGGCACACTTCTTTAATGTTAGCCCTTGGGTGGCAGAGACAGGTGACTCTCTGTGAATCTGAGGGTAATGTATCTACAGAGTGAGTCCCAGGCCATCTGGGGCTGCAGAGTGTCAACACCATGACAAGGCTAAAACAGAGCTAGTTCATTTATTTACCTTACGATAACAAATAACCCCTTGTAAGTAAAACTTTAAGGTAGATTGTGAGGGACCTTTTGCTGTGGGGCAATGGTCTTGTGCCCTGTAAATATTTGTCACTTGTATTGGTTTAATAAAATGCTGATTGGCCAGTAGCCAGGCAGGAAGTATAGGCAGGGCAACCAGAACAGGAGAATTCTGGGAAGAGGAAAGGCTCAGTCTGCAGTCGTCACTCAGACACAGAGGAAGCAAGATGAGCATGCCTCACTGATAAAAGGTACCAAGCCATGAGGCTAACACAGATAAGAATTATAGGTTAATTAAAAATGCAAGCATTACTTAATAAGAAGCCTGAGCTAATAGGCCAACCAGTTTTTAATTAGGATAAGCCTTTGTGTTTCTTTGGAACTGAATGGCTGTGGGGCCGGGAGAGATAGAAACCTCTGTCTACAATCTTCTTCAAGTTCACAATAAAAGTGAAATACTAATAAAATCAAATTCAAATCCTTCAGCATTGCTTATGAACTGTGTCAGCACTTGTGATTGAGATCTCTCTAAGAAATGGGATTCCCTCTACGAAGGCAATCTTCATATGGGCTTCTGTCTCTTCTGTCAGAAATCTTGACTCTCAGCCAGCAAGAAAAGAAAAGCAAACCCCAGGGGATAAGGAATGTCCCTGTAATCTTTGCTGTCTTTTTATCCTGCTTCGCTATTATGGGGTCTGCCCACCTTAGCACCCAGCATACCTTCACATGAAAGAGAAGATCAACCACATGTAAACATGCAGCTTAGCCTGCTGGAGACAGTCCAGGTCCTATGACCAACTTCCTTGCATAATCAATGTCAGATGAAAATAATTAAAATAGTCTTACTTTCCGCTCAGATCTGTTTCATAGCAAAGATCAAAATGAGTTTTTTCTGAAATACAATTCTGATCACAATATGAAAAGTCATTTCAAATAACTATGCATCTTTCCTACATGTTGAATTCTGATGTCATTTCAGAAAAGAATTATAAAATAGTTTGCAGTCTTTCTAGAATTTAGTTTTTCAGACTATTATTTTAAGGTTCCTTATGTCTTATTTAGAAACTATGATATTAATGAATTCAGTATGGACATGGCATGGATTCTTAGGTAAATATCAGTTTTTGAGGGCCTTTTCTTGTCATTTTCCATAGGTGGTTTTCATACACGCTAACGGCTTTATACAGTAAGGTTACTCCTCTGTCGTTGGCTTACTTGGTGTGTGCACAAGGCAGGCTAGAGTCAAAAAAATCTGAGAATCTCCCAACAGTGCAAAACCGGATGTGTTATGAGAGTTGGTGATGATCTTTGAGTTGACTTGCATTCCTCCTAAATACAGGCTGAAGCCCTGACTCCAGGTTATTGAAGTGCACATTAGGTCAAAATCCTCATTTTGAGAGAGGCCCAGTGGACTAGGCTCAGCCATCCATCCCAACAAAAGCAATCACAGACATAAGCAGCAGAAGAGGTAGGAAAGGAGCTTTATTGCCTGTGATCACACTGGCAAGGACAGAGGTCTAATGACCTCAACCGTGTCCTGAAATGGTTTACAGCAGTCCCAGTAGTATATAGGAAAAAGAAATAAAGGGAATCGTTGGACATTTCCATGGTAACAGTCTGGGTAGTCTTAGTCTGACTGGGCCATTATCTCAGAATTTACTTTGCTTCATTGATGTCAAGAAAATCTTTGCTGTTTAGAAAGTGGTTTGGGTTCTTTGTCTTAAGATGCTGTACTGGGTTGCCACATAACTGCAGTGGAGGCGTGCAGAATTCACATGAAAAATGAGGGACAGAATAGATCTAAAACAAGATGGAGTTTGTCAAACCTGTCATCTGACTTCTTTCAGTATTTATGAATGTGTCTTTTTGGGGGGAATAGCTCTTTGCCGCTATAAACACTTTAAGAAAAGGTTGTGTGGGGTAGGATGAACTCTTCCAAAGGACTGACACCTTCAGAACATGAAAACTGTGCAGTTAGGTCGACACAGACGACGGCATCCTTGTGAAACAGAGACTGGGGTTCTAAGGCTATGCCAGGAGCTGTGGAGCTGGGAAAGCCTCTTTCTCTAGACACGGTAAACTACACAGTCCTGCCAGCACTGGAGTTCACCCCACAGACTATGAGACAGGATGTACCCATCATTTAGAACTCTCAGGTTTGTGACACTTTATCACAACATCTCTCAGAAACCAGAGCTTTCTGTGGTAGGTAGCTTGGTTAGGCAGCTGTAGCAGTTAATCTACAGTAATTCAGGTGTTGCTGCAAAGGTCTTAATAAATGTGGTAAACTCCAAGTAAAGGAGAGGAGATTGCTTTCAGTGATATATGTAAGGAATCTCAACCAACAGTCCATTGCCTTAAGAACAAAAACCAAAGTTTTCTGGAGAAGTTCAAAGTCAAGTTCAATATCACCTCTGGCCCAAGTTTTCATACTGCCAACTTGTCTTAGAGATTTAAACTCAGCAGTCAGGGGTGCATGGGCCAATTCTTTGATGTTCTCCCTTGCTTTACACACACACACACACACACACACACATACAATTTTTTCCTCTTTTGCTGGAAATCCATGATTGATACAATATACTTTTTTGTTCCTTGAATGTGACGATTTTGTTCTGCTTTACTGTATTTCTCTGGTCTTACAAAAACCTGTATACAGCCTTGGCAGCATTTGAGCATATGACTGTGGGTGTGAGCATGTATACATCTGTCTTCTGCACTTTGTGAGACTCCGACCATGCACACCAGCCCTTCTATATCCCTCTGTCCTATTCAGAGCAATGTGGCAGTAACAAGCATCAAAAGTAATAATTTCATATGAGGAAATAGGGGGTTATTAAGCTATTAGCACTCAAGAAAATTTGCCCTCTCAGCCTCCAGCTTCCTGACTGACATTGATTCAATTGGAAAACTGCAGTGATGTGGCCGTTTCTCCTCCATTTAAAATAATTAGAATTAGTGAGGGAACGTCTTATTGCCATCCCTATGGCTAGCTCTTATAATTATCATAAACCTCTGAGAACGGATAGAGAGGAAACCCAGGTTGACCTCTATGGGCTGGGGGAGAGTTGCAACCAACCGCAGGAGCACTGAATATTCTTTTCAGTAAGTTTTCTTCATTTATTTTCTCATAAATTGTGATCTTATTCATTGGTTTGGCATTGATCGCTAATTACATTGTTGAGAAGATGGGAAGCTCGAAAGCTGGGATCCTGACTGGGAGCAATCCCAGCCGTGCTACTCAGCCCCAGCCTGGGAGGACAGCCTGGAAGCTGAGTGTGCTATCCTTGCCACTGAAATGTCAGTTCTACCGGGTGCAGCACACGGCAGCAGGGGATTTCCACAAGGTTCCAGAGGGAAACGGGGAATCCACCCTCTGTGTCGACCTGAGATACTAAGGGAAAAAAACTCTGATATAGGATAATCATTCTCAAATTAGATGGAAAGAAACTAATATTCAAAGATAAATTGTGATAGTATGTGAAAGCAAATGTGGGCCTAGATAGTTTTAGCAAATACTGATCAAAACTGAAATGAGTACCTGAAACACAACCAGGCTTCATGTCAACATTAGGCCAGGCAATTTCAGGGCATTGCTGGAGTGCGGAGGTAAGAAAAACAGCACATTGACTATGGTGAACTTTGTGTTCTGTGTCTAAGTGTAGAGATTATGCATAGTTTCTAGACTTCTCTTGTATGTTTATTTTAAGACTTTTAAAATTAGTAGGTGGTCCTAGAGTAATATTAAAGTTATTAAAAAATTAACTTTAAAAACTTTAAAACAATATGTAGAGAAGATGCCCATTTTCTTTGGCTATTTATATATGATATGTAATATATCATAGTATACATATTTTATGTTATATACATTCTATACTGTCAACTCAATTGTGATTAATAACTTAAAGTGGTAAGATTGTGATTATTTTTATTCTAGTTATTTTTAAATTTTATGATGAAATAATAATAATTGTACTTTGTTTGTTTGTTTTTCGAGACAGAGTTTCTCTGTAGCTGTGGAGCCTGTCCTGGAACTAACTCTTATAAACCAGACTGGCCTCAAACTCACAGAAAACCATCTGCCTCTACCTTCCGAGTGCTGGGATTAAAGGCGTATACCACCACACTACTGCCCAGCTTAATAATTGCGTTTTAACATTGGCACAGGAAACCACTTCCTAAATATAACACCAGTAGCACAGACACTGAGAGAAACAATTAATAAATGGGACCTCCTGAAACTTAAAAGCTTCTGTAAAGCAAAGGACACAGTCAGCAAGACAAAACATCAACCTACAGAAAGGGAAAAAGATCTTCACTAACCCCATATCAGACAGAGGTCTGATCTCCAAAATATACAAAGACCTCAAGAAATTGGTCATCAAAAGAACAAATAATCCAATAAAAAAGTGGAATACAGACATAAACAGAGAACTCTCAACAGAGGAATCTAAAATGGCTGAAAGACACTTAAGGAAATGTTCAACATCCTTAGCCATCAGAGAAATGCAAATCAAAACAACTCTGAGATTCCATCTTACACCTGTAAGAATGGCCAAGATCAAAAACACTGATGACAACTTATGCTGGAGAGGTTGTGGGGTTTAGGTAACACTCCTGCTTTGCTGGTGGGAGTGCAAGCTGGTACAACCCCTTTGGATGTCAGTGTGGTGATGTCTAAAAAAATAGGAAAAAATCTTCCTCAAGACCCATCAATACCACTTTTGGGTATATATCCAAAGGATGCTCAATCGTATCACAAGGACATGTGCTCCACTATGTTCATAGCAGCATTGTTTGTCATAGCCAGAACCTCAAAACAACCTAAATGCCCCTCAACCAAAGAATGGATAAGGAAAATGTGGTACATTTCCACAATGGAGTACCACACAGCGGAAAAAAATAAAGACATCTTGAAATTTGAAGGCAAATGGATGGAGCTAGAAAACATCATATTGAGTGAGGTAACCCACACCCAGAAAGACACTTATCATATGTGCTCACTCATAAGTGGTTTTTGAACATAAAGTGAAGAAAATCAGCCTACAATTCACAATCCCAGAGAACCTAGACAACAATGAGGACCCTAAGAGAGACATACATGGATCTAATCGACATGGGAAGTAGAAAAAGACAAGATCTCCTGAGTAGATTGGGACCATGGGAGAGGGTAGAAGGGAAGGGGAGAAGCAGGGAGGGGAGCAGAGAAAAATGTAGAGATCAATAAAATCAATAAAGAAAATTGTGTTTTAAGTGTTTGCACTAGGAGTTATAGTCTAACCTTTGGTCCCTCAACATTCTCCCTCTTAAAAGCCACATTATTCGTTTTAATGCCCTTCCAGGGGCATTTGGGATATGTTATCACTGAAGACTAAACGATGTCTTTGATTCCCCCAAGCATAGTCTGAGAACTATGGCATAAAAGACAACTTTGGCTGAGGAAAGCATGGGTTGAAACTTTGAGTTCTGGAGACCATCGTGGGCATTCTTCTTTTAAAGCATTTCTGGAAGAGGGAGCAAAGAATCTTCTTAGAGTCTAGCAAAGGGGGTAAGAACACAGGTTCCGCTTTGAACATCTAGTTCCAGCCTTTACTAGACGGTAGTCTCAAATGACTGACGAAACCTCCATGTACTGTTGCTTTCTTTCCCGGGAGATGGGAAAATTATAGACCTTGAGTCAGGCTGTTGTGAGGGAAATCTAGTTGCTTAATGTATGAAATGTTTAGAAGAGTATTTGGTGTGCATTATGCACATTATTAATGATTATTTTTAGCAAACAGCTCAAATGCTTCTCAGCAGCTCATGGTTTGGAACTCCATTCTAAACTATTCCAAGGAGAGCAGTGAAAACCATAGAACATAGAGAATCTAGCTTCTCTCACAATAGCTTGCATTTTGCGTTTCTCTGTCCTCAGATGTAAAATAAGATTATGATATTTGCTCAGAGATAAATGGGAAACAAGCGTGAATGTTTCTAGATTTTGTATAAAGCCACACTACAATGTACACACGAGGGTATCAGATTGGGATTCTAAGGAGAACGAGATGTGGGGTGGGGGTGCTGGGGTTGGAGGGTTTGGCTATAGAACAAGGCATCACACTGTGAAAGTGCAGAAGGAAGAACGAGAGTCTCATACGCAGGAGTGGGCCCCTCTGTAAGTGCAATTCACAAACAGTTGTGCTTATAACACATAAAGACATTCCTTGGGACCCTGGTGCATGCTAGGCTCTAAAGCTTTACATTTCTTAAATCGCATACACCTGCCAGTTGGGGCAGGCTCATTTTCCCTGTCAGCAAACGGGAGTGAAAGCTTTGTTCATGACCATCCTGGAAGCTAGAAAATGAATCTTGCCATCCATTTATTCTGGAAGCAAGAAGCTCTTTGCCTCTGGGAGCGATTATAAGATGGAGTCATTTTACTCCTGACACCTTCAGATTCCTTACGCCTTGTGGGACGACTCAAGAGCCACACGCTGTGCCTTTGGCAAGAAAACATTTTCTACAAGCTACTGGCTAACACCTCACAGAGGAATTTTATTTAAGGTCCCCGTGGGACTAGAAATGAAAACCCAATAAATTGACACTTTCTAGAGAACACCGCATATCTCAAGGATGAAGCTGGCAGACTCCTTTTCCTGCGTGTTATAAAGCAGTATTGTTTTAAATGGATGATTGAATTCTGAAGATAATGCATGGTGAGTTTGACATTTTTCTACCCTTTCAGTTTCTGAAAGAGATATGTAAACTAATTCATCTTTCTTAGATGGCACACCATTCCCTAATCTATTAGAAAAACCAAGTGGGTTGCCTTTCTAGGGTAATTTTTAAGAGTCATCTGTGCCTAACATTTAAGAAATTTTCTTTGAAGAATGACTAAGCTTGCTACGGAAGAGCAGAGGTCAATCCAATTGTACAAAATTACTGTCTGTTTCCAGAAACCTCTTACTTCCAAGCTTCCCTGGGACATATGTCTAAGGAGCTGTAGACGCTGCACTGGGGGGACCAGAGAGCTCTGGCAAGTTCTGACATGGAGCCACAGGAGACACTGATGCTTTGGGGAGACCCTTTTGTCTGCCTTATCATAAAGTCTCCCATTCTTGGAGGAAAGCCAGAAGCCTCTCTGTTGGGGTCCTGTTCCCCAGCCTCGTGGCTCTATGAAAGCAAGTTTGCCAGAGTTCTGGCTAGAGAGAAGAGAGTTTGTGGAGCACTTGGGAAGCCCAGATTGAAAACCTTGAGGGCTGCCATGTATGACATCATACAGAGGCGGCCGGCAAGCATGTTGCTGTTTACCTATGCTTTATACCACGTAGAAGTTGAGTCTTTGGAATTTGTTTTCCTAAAAGAAATTGAGTTAACTTCTGTGATGTCACATTGTTCAAGTATAACTGAAGGAGCTTATTGAGACCTTTAGTCCTACAGATATTGTAGCTTTCACCCCTCATTACCTTTTTGACAGATGGAGACTTAACAGAGATTCAAAACTGAGCAAAATGCAAATGCAGACAAAAAATGATGGCAGGTTGCTCAGCCCCAACTAATGTACCTACAACACAATCCCCATATCTAAGGCTCAGGGAACATCCTGGAAGAGGGGATAGAAAGAATCTAAAAGTCAGAGATTCACAATGCTTGCTACTCAATGGTGTCTTCTAGGCATGAGAGAAAAGCTACACCCATGAAATCTCAATGATATAATTGCCTAAACAAGAACTGACCAATGACAACACTAGTTGATATGGGAAATTTCACAAAGTTCCACCCCTGGATTAAGAAGCTATAGGAAACCAATAGCCACTGAGAGAGGGAGACTCAGTTTTCTCTAGAGATGAGCTCTCTGATAGGTGACCCAAATTCAAGTAGTCAATTCTTAAGTATATGTATACATGAGCAACACTAAATAGATTCAGATTATAACACATCTGGTTATAACACACACATACACACACACACATGTAGTATATACATTATAAAGCAAGGTCATATATACCAAGGATGTATGTCTCCTGTGCCTGCCACTGAGGTTTTGTTAGTCTATGTGATCTAAGCCCATTTAAAGTATATGATTCCCCACAGCTTTTTCAAATACCCTTAGTATCAGTATGGTGTGTGTGTGTGTGTGTGTGTGTGTGTGTGTGTGTGTGTGTGTGTGTGTCTGAAACAATAACTAAAGCAGAAGAGATCATGAGTTTGAAGGGGAGTATGGGAGGGGAAGACACCTAAGAGGATTTAGAGAGGAGAGAAGGAGGGATTGCAATGGCTGTAAATACAGTACTCAAACATAAAACTTTCAAAAATTAAAATAATTAAATTAAAAAGCATAAAGATACAGGAAAGTTGAAAATCCAAGTAATATTTAGTGATGTTCATATAAATGATATTGTTATTGATGTATATTGATGTAACTTGAAGTAATATGCCTCTTTGTTTTGTACATACTTGAAAGAACTATGTCTGTAGCTCACAAAATGCTTACTATGCAAATTACACTGTCAAAATTTTTCCTAGGTTATTCATTGGCTCAATACCATGAGACCTGGAGGAGATCCCATCTTATTGTCAGTGTTAAAAGGATTTCTGGCCACATCCTCACAATCAAAAGGAAAGGTGGGTCCTTAGAACTAGAGAGAGAGAGGACAGAATTTATATACTGGACATGAGTCATGAGACTGAAGTGGGTGTTAGAAATGAAGGGACTAAAGATTCAGGATGGATGCGGCTTCAGTTTGTGTTTCAGTGGCAAATGTCTTTGCTGCTCCCACATGCTTCTAAGACACCAGCTCCCGTTGGGGGAAGGGCGCTTGTTCGTCCTGGCTGCCCAGAACCAAAAAAATCCACGCAGAAACTTTATTAATTAGAACACTGCTTGGCCCATTAGCTCTAGCTTCTTATTAGCTAACTCTTATATTAATTTAATCCATCTCCATCCATGAGGTCATAGCCTACCCGCAAATTTTTAGCATGTCTGTCTCTGACAGCTCCATGGTGTCTCTCTCTGACTCTGCCTTCTTCCTCCCAGCATTTACTTCCATCTTTCCCAACTACCTAAGTTCTGCCCTATCAACAGGCCAAGGCAGTTTCTTTATTTATTAATGGTACTCACAGCACACAGAGGGGACTCCCACGTCAAGCTCTCTACCTCGAATGTTCACTGCCCAGTTTTACAATACCAATTCTGTGTCCTCTTCCAGGTGACTTCAAGTCTCTTCTTTATCCAATGTGACTGGTCTGAAGGAACTCTATTGAAGATTAGTAGTTCAATCATCCCTCATGGAGACCCTCTATTCGTTAATCTGCCATCTTCATTTTAAATACATTTTAACATATGAATTTGTGCATTTTCTACATTCTTCACCCTATTGCTGGAAGTAGAGTTCAGTAAACATCTATGTGATGGCACCTTTAAAAAAACAACACACAGATCCTTACAGAGGACTAGCCCCATGTCTTCACGGCTGAAAACTGGCTTCTTTAGGAATGTTCCGAGATCTCTCTACTGTTTGAAATGAGTTCAACATCGTGATTTCAGTGCCAAGAGTGGCCATAGAGACACACAGATGGAGGCTTCTGTTCTATTATGAAAAGTAAACACTGTTTTTTAACTGTTGATTTCATTGACCATTTCATGAATATCCATCAATAATGCATAAACTGAATGAGCCACAATTTTCACTTTTCTTTTAAAGGAAAATCCCTCCAGGACAATCTTAAAATAAATAAGACATACATTTATTTTACTGTTCTAACAAAAGATTGAACACATCAACAAACATTCATGCATTTAGAATGTTCTATGCTTACTCAAACTAGAATTAGAGGAATCTATAGCCATCTGGGCTACAAATGATCAGATGATAGGCTAGAGAGAAGAGCTATAGAGTTTGTGTAATAGTTGATACTATTGAAGGAGGTTTTTTTCATTAGATAAAGAATATACAAGATAATCTTAACAATAAAAGATAAGTTGGTATCCTGGATACTCAAGAGAATATTGAAAATTCTTCCCCATGGGAAGATAATAGAATGCTCTTATTATACTATGATCAACAAATGCAATCTTTCTATTCTCAGACAATTCATGTAGTTCTGAAAATGTAAGATATTATTAATCTATTGCCTGCTGCCTCATGGATTTTGCTGAATAATAAAGAATATGATGTCACAAGCCACAGATGTTTAGATTGACTTTTATTGCTTTCCTTTATATAAAGCCTAAATGTATTTGCTGCATTTCTT
The DNA here is from genome assembly GCA_004026605.1 of Ondatra zibethicus. Lineage (NCBI taxonomy): Eukaryota > Metazoa > Chordata > Mammalia > Rodentia > Cricetidae > Ondatra > Ondatra zibethicus. Next base: position 54,584 of record PVIU01004981.1, read on the forward strand.
CTAATTTCTCTGCCACTTCCATAATTAACAATTCTCACCAGCCTCAGGCTGGGCTTCACTTGATTTGCCACTAAAAGATCAAATGATTAATTTGAACTTTATAAATCTCTAAGCAAAGAGATCACCAGTAAGAGAGAGAGAAAGAGGGAGAGAATAGTTGAGAAAGAGAGAGAGAATGAAAGAGAGAGAGAGAGAACACTAGAGAAAGTATTCAGTATCACATTACATCATCCTGGCAGGGATGCTTGTTTTCCATCAGAAATACTATTTATGGGTCTATAATAAGAGAGAGATAGAGACAGAGAGAGACAAAGACAGTGACAGACTGAGAGATATAAAGTAATACAGACAGAGACAGAGACAAAGGGACAGAGAGAGTGGGATTAAACAGTGTCATTATTAGACAGCCCAAGCTAACAAGTAAAAAGGCTGACCCTATACTAGGAATGGGTTATTTCTTTTGGCATTGTTGGCTGGTGAGGTCCCACACACCCAAAAATATTACAGGATATTGGCATGGCTCTTGGTTACACTCTAGAACTTGTCAACAGAACTTGCTGAAGACACCACATATTTCAGTGATCAGACATGAAGAAATAGGAATGTACTCATTAAAGGTATAAATTACATAATTATACCATTATCTCAAAAATAAAACTTCCAATGAAATTTCAAACAGAGTCTTATATTTCATATGGAAATATAAAATACCTTAGAAAGCTAAATAATAGTAACCAATGAAATAACTACAGGAGGCACTGACATCCCAATCCTCAAGTCATACTGCAACATGTTACCAACATGGAAACAGGCACATTTTCCAAGGGGTTAGAATTAAGGACCCGTATGTAAGTTCACACTTTTACAGCCTCCTGAGTTTTGGCATTCATTGGAGAAAAGACATTATTTAACACCAGTGTATTATTTTAATAAGACTGTATTACTAGAGAGGAAAAGTGACAGTGATTAAGCACCAAGTATTTTAAGATATAGCTTTGTGCTGCTATTTATTAAGTAGCAAGAATCTTGACTAGCCTGAGACTTTACAGTTCTCACCAACAAGCTGTTTGGCCAAGTTTCAAAGGTCTTGCTAGAAGATACGAAACTGCCCTATGAGAGACAAGGCTTCCATTACTCAACATTACAGGAATCATGTACAAGAGCATATTTTCATGAGCTTTTTTCAGTTCCAAGTCTCATGATAGGTGACAGAGAAGCATATGGGGAGATGGCACACATGCAGTGACTTTGTCCATTACTGGAGGAACTACAGACTGAAGAATCTTAAATCCTCTAGAGTTGTTACTGTTTGCCCAAGAAGCTGTTATGGTATTATACAAGTTGAAGACATATCTCTATCCCTAACCTCTTCTCTGGAGGGAAAAAGCTTATTTATCTTCCAAGGTTGTTTACTTCAAAAATATTTTAGGAAAATAGTATGAAACCAAGACCGGCAGTGTTTCTACTTGGGAGATGTACAGAATTGAAAGGAATCCATGGACATGTTTCTCAATAGGAAAGAGCAGCCTTAAATCAGAAGTGAGTACAGTGTCCATAAATCTCACGTGATAGAGTGTGAGGGTCAAAGGCGAGGCAAGCCATGCAACTGGTGCTTTGAGGCCTACTAGACTCATTTCAACAGTGGTCAACAGTCTTCTTCCAAAGAGCTGAGGGGAGAATTGAGGACGTGGAGATACAGACAAGGAGTTTAGGTCAATAAGACATGAGTGAGAGCATGAAGCAGCTATAGGCAGATATGCCGTCCAGATGAAGCGTGTGTGTGTGTGTGTGTGTGCTTACAAATGACATATCAGGTTAGACAGCTGTGAAACTACTAAAACAGAAATGATTGTCTCAGTATATGGTTATAATTATTTAATTCATCACTTTAAGGAATGACTTCTTTGATAAGGACTAAATGAAGATGAAAGAGTGTTTGATTTGATTAATGTTTTCCTACATAGGAACACATCTAATGTGAAGTTGGCAAAATATCCAGAAAAAAAATGAAGACATTCAATTTTATCTAACTAATATTTGGTCTAAGCTTCACTGTTTTTGGATTTATATTTAAATTGTAAATAAATATAATAAACAGTTGTATAGGTTGGGTAGCATTTAAATAGTAAATCATCTAATTAATCGTTTGAGAGCATAAAGGAAAAATGTGAATATGCCGTTTAATTGTCACATTTCAAGAACACAGTTTTGGCTGGCTGCATCTGAAAAGAAATAATAACATGAGATCATGAAAACATTTCATAGCAGTGATCAGGCGCTGCTTCTGTAGATAACATACGAGAGTGCTGACAATCGTTTTGAAAAAAACATAAATAAATATTTCAGAATAAGTGGCAGAGGTATGAAACACTGGTATGAGATAAATCAATCCTAATACCATCTCATAGGAAGAAGATAGATTTTTAGACGCTATAATGGAAGGGATCTGTACCTCAGAATTGCACAGTTCTGAGTACTTCTCTTTGTAACAAATTCTGGATCCAGCCACATACATTCACAGGCTGAACCTACCTGCTTAGTAACGATTCACCTGTTATATGTCAACTACCGTTCTGTTTCTATTTAACCAGTCATTGAACAGAGATCTGAGGTTCCAATGGAATTCTTTTTCTGTAATCTTTACTAGACTTCATATCTCTCCTATAGTCAAAATCAACAGAAAAAAAATCAAGTCATTAATTCTTTGAGGTAAATAGCATTGGGAAAGTTTGTAGAACTGGGAGGGGAAAGACAAATGAAAACTGAAGGTAGGAGACGGCCACAGCTAGAACTCATCAAGTCTGCATCTTTTCATCAGAGAAAGACAGTTAAGCTCCTTCACTTAGATTCACAACATGGGGAATTATTTGCTCTCTGTAATTCAATTTGTCTAATATAGAAGAAGCCATGATGACATGGAAGATGCTTCTGATATGACAGAAAGGGAAGAAATGGGCAACAGAAGCTACAATGGTGACTCCAAATCCTTGGAGGCTTGTGAATGGCTGACAAGGTGGTGCCATCTCTGACGCCATCACTGCCTTACTTCAGACCTGTGCTCTCCTGGTGATTCCCTGTATGCCCCACCCTGCCCTCCAGGTGTATTTCTGAGTAGAATCCTAGACCTGCCACCAGCCTTTGTCAGGAATTTCTCTCCACAAGTATCCACAGGGGTGACTGCTTCATCCCTGTACTTCAGTCTCTAAGGGGCCTGATCTGTGCATGTCCTATTAAATTATGATGTCCTTTCCACCACTAGTATCTGGCAAACTCCTCTAAACATCCTACACTTTAAATACAATATTGCTAAACTTTCTAACAATAAAATTGCCTCTTTCCTTTTATTTATTGTTTGTCTTAACACCCCAGAGTTTAATATTTGTGAAAGTGTGAGTTTTTCCTTCTGATATGTACTAAGGTTATAATTAATGTTGGCATTTGATAAATATTTATTTACTAATTGAAAAATAATATGTTTAATAAGTTTCAGAAATGGACACATATTGATTGCTTCAAAGGGGATATGAAAAAAAATAAAAGAATTGTTGAGGTGATAGAATTGTAAAGAAATGCCACTTTCTAATTTTGGTGTTTAGTTATCATTGCCAAAATATGTGTACTATAAAAAAGAAAAGACAATAAAAATAAATGAAAATATCTTTATAAAGAGATTCCCTTTTCTTTCATGCCAAGCAAGAATAGCATAAACGGATGTGTTTTTTCAAATTGGCACCATATATTCTACTGTGCAATAAAGAGCTAGCCCTATGAACTAGTCAATAGTAAGTGTGTTTACCTTCATTTGAGCAGATTGTATCTTATATCAACAAAAAGAGGAAGCCCAGAGAGCCCCGGGCCTGATATCACACATCTTCCCTTAGAAATGTCCTGTAAGCGGATTCATAAAATGAATTCATAAAATATATAGCTTCTATAAAGTTCTATATACTATTTGCTTTATATAAAAAAAACATCCTTTATTCAATAGGAAGTGTTTCAAAAGATAGCTGTGTTCCAGTTGAGACTGAATGATGAATAAGTCACAGGGCAACTCATTAAAATGATGCTAAGCATCACAGCCTTAGCACTTAAAGGATAAACTCACACTTCTCCCTTCTTTCTCATTCACAATAGTGAGATTTATAGTGCGTTGAGTATAGGCTACCGTGTGAGGTGATTGATTTTGTCGACGTAACTCATGGGAAAGGGGAAGCCTTCAGTCTCATATCCCTTAACTCCTGCGTCATTTTCATGTGGCACCAGGTTAATTGTCAAAAGCGTTACCCACTGTAATTTTTAAATTAAGAATTTTTCTAACAAAGATGAAGAACACAAACATTCCTCACCTCACTATAAAGTTTTAAAACTGATTGTTAAAGCAAAACGGCGTCATTTATGTTCATCTTTTTACTTGTTTGCACTTTTGTTTGAAAAGAAAGGAAATGCAGAGCTTAAGAAAAGGTAAAAGAATAAGTTTTAATAAAATAACAGTCTTTTAAAGTAGTATGTTCCATCAACTTAAAAGTTGAGAGGGGAAATCATTATGTCATATAGCATACACAAAAACTGTTTCAAGAACACAAGAAGTGGGTGTATTAGATTAGCAGACTTCAAGCAGCAGCATCTATATAGCCAAGACCGAGTGGCTATAGGGAGGGAAACACACTGGTTTCTCATTTGCTTTGTTCCTCCATAACTGTGTGGAGAAGAGGCAGGCCCTTCCCTAACAGCCAAGGCTGGCTTCCCTTCGAGATCCTCTTGCTTCAGCCTCTCCGCTGCTGGGGTTACAGTTATGTGGCACTATGCCATCAAGAATCCTATTAGTTTAAGATCATATTTCCCTGAGATATAATTTATATAAAGCACCATTCACATTTTTTAGTTTTATTAAATTTATGTCTGTGTGTATCTGCCTGAGCACATATATCTGTATTTGGGGAGAGCCAAAGAGTACTTCAAAGCTCTCGGAGCTGGAGTCACAGACGTTGGCAGAATGCCCAGGTTGTCCTGCAGGTGCTGGGTTCTGAACTCAGGTGCTCATAATTGCAGAGTTAGCAGCCGTGGCTGCGTCGTCATCCATCCAACCCCTCATTTGCTCTTTTAGTTGTATAGATCTATGACTTTAGACAATGTAAGCATTACTACATCCCTTCAATAATCAATATATATGTCTCGTTCTTGTCATATAAGTTTCTCTCTAAGCGTAACATCCACAAAACTTCATGAGATATATATTTAGTTTCAATCAGTTCAAGACTTTTTACAATTTGCTTTATGATTTATTTCTAGTTTTAGGGGTGACTTAGAAGAATGCCGTCTGGTTTCCAACTATAAAGATATTTTCCAAAAGTCTTTCTATTATTAATTTAGAGCTTGCTTATGCTATAGTGTGTTAAAGAGAACACATTTTGTGACTTCAGTTATTTTCAATTTGTTAATATTTGCTTTATATATCAGCATATAATCTAATAAATATTATCATTAAACATTCTAAAATTGTTCCTTAGGTGACACTAGTTGATTGTACTCTTCAAATTTATGTTTTTATCAGTTTATTTGAGGTGGGTCTGAAGGTGCAAAATTAATTGTGGATTTTTCTATTTCTCCTTTCATGTCTATCCAGTTCTGCTTCTAGTTATTGAAATGTTACTTTTCAATGTACATACATTGAGGAACAGTTTGTTTATTGGTTAACTGCAGTCTCATTATGTGATGTTTGATGTGGGATTCCATTCTATATGCTGTGAATATGTTTTATTACACATAGATAGCATGGATGATAAAGTTTTTTCCTTAATTACTCAAATGTAAATGGACTAAATATTATAACTATAATCCTTGCTTGATAACTGTCTTGTATATGTAACTTTACTGTATTAAAGCTAAAACCTTCCTTTTTTTATTTAGACAGAAAAGGGGAGATGATGTGGGATTTCCCTCTGTATGCTGTGAATATGTTTTATTTCCATTGGTTAATAAAGAAGAAGATTTGGGTGGCAGGGCACAGTAGAGCAAGGCAGGAAATCCAAGCAGAGATAGAGGAAAGAAGACAGAGTCAGAGAGACACCAGGTAGCTGCTGAAGGGGAAAGACACCAGAACCTTACAGTAAGCCACAACCTCATGGCAATACACAGATTAAAAGAAATGGATTAATTTAAGATGTAAGGGCTAGCTATAAATATGCCTGAGCCATTGGCCAAACTGTTATAATTAGTAAAGTTTCTGTGTGATTTTTTTGGGTCTGGGTGGCTGGAAAGCAAAGCAGCAGCCTCCATTTACAAATGTTCCTCTTTTTCTCTGTAGCAGTCATTGATCTGATATCTATTTTGTCTAATATTAATTCCAGTATTATTTTTTCAAGTTAAGTTTTGATAAATTTCTGTATTTGTGTGTGTATTTATTGTTAGCAATTTGTTTGTTTGTGTTTTCAAGACAGGGTTTCTCTGTGTAACAGCCCTGTCTGCCTGGAACTCACTCTGCAGACCAGACTGGCTTTAAATTCAAAAGATCTGCCTGCCTCTTCCTGCTGGACTTAAAGGCATGCACCAGCACCACCCAGCTGTGTATTTTATTGTATATGTGTGTGCAGACACATGCAAACAAATGCTATGGCATGCGTGTGGAGACCAAAGGATAGCCTCCTTACCTTCTAGCACGTGGTTGTGGAGACAGAACTTAGATGGCCTTGAAACAGCACCTTACCTGATGAAACATTCTTTTAATTACTGCCAGCAATAGCATATCTTCCCCCATCCTTTTGTTTTTAATCTGTATTTGTCTTTATATTTAAAGTGGTTTTATCTAGACAGAGGAAAGTTGCATTTAATTCAATCTGGCAATCTTCATCTTTTAATTAGTGCATTAAAACATTGTATGAATTATAAATATTTATACATTTAAATTAAAATCTACCATCTTGCTATTTGTTTTCCATCTGTTCTTTGTTCCTTTTTCTCCTTTTGACTAATTATAATTGTGTAGTCTATGCAATTATATTCCATCACCATGATTATATTTTATATACATCTCTTTCAAAAATGTATGAGTTGCCACAAGGCTTTCTGTGCACATAATTATAGTGTCCTTTAAATATACTACCTTACCTCACACAGACTACAAGCCTTCTTCTTCCTTCTTTCTCGCCTGTCGTGCTGCTGTGGTCGTTCTATGCTTATATTTGGCATAAGCCCTTAGCACAATGCCACTAGGTTTTTGTTAGATATCTATTATCTTCTTACACAATTAACTAAGGGAAATGTCTTTTGCATTTATTTTTGTTTTAATTATTTGTAGAGGTCTTCAGTTGTATATATTTGTCTAAATCCAAAAATTTCTCTTTTTGGATTTGTTTTATTTAATCACTGATTGTTGTTTTTATATCTGAAATGATATTCATTTGTGTAAGTAAAAAATATTCAGTCTCAAAAACCCTATCCCATCAGTTTTGAAAGTTATGGATTTATGAAAGCTTTGCATTTCTATTTAACTCTTTGCCGCTCTGTTTTTGTCTCTGATAAATTCTTTATCTATTCATGTCTGTTCACGATTACTTCTATTAGAAATTATGTTTTAGTGATCATAACCATTTAAAATTCCATTTCTGGTGTTTTCAATGTCTGGATCACTTCCAATCCTCATTCTGTTGACCTCCTTGACTGGTAAGAGTGACTTCCTCTTTGTAGCCATGCCACATAAATGAAATGTGTATATATGTTTTTCTGGCCTTCAGAAAAAGCTTTATGGAAATATGTTCTTTCTTTCCCCAGATCTAATCCTGCCCAGCTCTGCAGCAGAACACCTATAGCAGCCTTCCTTGTCCCCTTCCCCAGTTCCCTCTCCTCTGGATCCCACAGATCTTCCCCATTCTAACCTCCCTCCCCCACTGCTATGACCCAGACCCCAGCAGGCATACCCTGCTAACCCAAAGACTCCTCCCAGCTCAGCAAATAAGCTGAAGGCAGACTTACACCACTTCTACCACTCCTGAGATCTAATCTCCCCAGTGTCATCCCCAGATCTGTAACAGGAAGATTGCAGTCTCCCTTTCCTCTCTGCTCCCATCCCCAAGGCATTGCAAAGATCTTCTCCCTCAGCTGTCCATCCTCCAGCTCATACCATCATCTAGATTTTAACAGTAGCACGCATTCCCTGGGGACACCACACTAGCTGAGTAGGCCAGGAACATAGGCAACACACAGCCATCAACCTCTCCAGAAATCCAGAAGGAAACAGAAATCAAGGAACACAACACTGATCCAACAAAGACAAACCCAGAACTCAGCACCTAAGCCTATGAGCAACCCAGACACAGATGCCAGCATAAAAACATAGTCAGAAACAGCCAGGGGAATATGACTCCACTGGGTCCCAGCTATCCTACCACAGCAGGGTCTGAATAGTCCAACACAACTGAAACACAAGAAAAAGACCTGAAAACCAGCTTCATGAAGATGGTAGAGGTCCTTAGAGAGGAAGGGAATAAATCCCTTAGAGGAAGGGAATAAATCCCTTAAAGAAATTCAGGAAAACAAACAATAGAAGGACATAAATAAATTCTATAAAGAAAGCCAAGAAAACAAAACAAAATGGTTGAAGAAAATGAATAACATTCTTCAACACATGAAAATGGAAGTAGAATCAAAAAGCAATAGAGGGAATTCTGGAAATGGAAACTCTAGATAAGTGAATAGGAACTACAGAGGCAAGCTTCACTAACAGAATACAAGAGATGGAAGAGAGAATTGATATACACAATAGAGGAAAAATGGTACATTGGTCAAACAAAATGTTAAATCTAAAAAATATCCTGGCATAAGACATCTAGGAAATCTGGAACTCTATGAAAAGACCAAACATAAGAATAATAGGAATAGAGGAAAGAGAAGACTCCCAGCTCAAAGGCTGAGTAAATATTTTCAACAAAATATTAGAATATGTTCCTAACTTAAAGAAGGGGATGCTTATAAAGTTACAAGAAACATACAGAACACCAAATGGATTGGACTAGAAAATAAAGTCCCCTCGCCACATAATAATCAAAACACAAAACATACAGAGCAATGTAAGAATATTAAAACTGCACAAAAAAGAGATCAAGTAACATGTAAAGGAAGATTTATTAGAATTATACCCGACTTCTCCATGGAGACTTTAAAAGTCAGAAGGGCCTGGATAGATGTGCTGCAGACTCTAAGAGACCACAGATGCCTGTCCAGACTACTATACACAGCAGAACCTTCCATCACCATAAATAGAGAAAATAAGATATTCCCTGATAAAGCTAAATTTAATCAATATTTATCTACAAATCCAGCCCTACAGAAGGTACTAAAAGGACAATTCCAAACTATGAAGGTTAACTAGACACATGAAAGCATAAGAAACAAATAATCTCTCACACTAGCTACCAAAATGCAGGCGTGCACACACACACACACACACACACACACACACACACACACAAAACCATTACTAAAACCAACAACAACAACAACAAAATAATAGGAATTAATAATCTCTCAATATCAATGGTCTCTAAACAGAGAACTCTCAACAGAGGAATCTAAAATGGCTGAAAGACATTTAAGGAAATGCTCAACATCCTCAGCCATCAGAGAAATGCAAATCAAAACAACTCTGAGATTCCATCTTATACCTGTCCAAATGGCCAAGATCAAAAACACTGATAACAACTTATGCTGGAGAGAATGTGAGGTAAAAGAAACACTCCTGCATTGCTGGTGGGAGTGTAAGCTGGTACAGCCTCTTTGTTTGTCAGTGTGGCGATTTCTCAGAAAACTAGGAGACAACCTTCCTCAAGACCCAATAATACCATATTTGGGTGTATATCCAAAGGGTGTTCAATTTTGCCATAAGGACATGTGCTCAACTTTGTTCATAGCAGAATTGTTTGTCATAGCCAGAACCTGGAAACAACCTAAATTCCCCTCAACCGAAGAATAGATAAGGAAAATGTGGTATATTTACAAAATGGAGTAATACACAACAGGAAAAAATAACGACATCTTAAATTTTGCAGGAAAATGATTGGATCTAGAAACATCATTTTCAGTGAAGTAACCCAGACCCAGAAAGACACTTATCATATGTACTCAGTCATAAGTGGTTTTTAAACATAAAGCAAAGAATACAAATCATAATCCCAGAGAACCTAGACAACAATGAGGACTCTAAGAGAGACATACATCAATCTAATCTACATGGGTAGTAAAAAAAAAAGACAATACCTCCTGAGTAAATTGGGAGCATGGGGACCATTGGAGAGGGTTGAGGGGGAGGGGAAAGGCAGGGAGGGGAGCAGAGAAAAATGTAGAGGTCAATAGAAATCAATAAAAAAACCACACATGGTGTGGGAGTTCCTTCTGTTTATGTGTTGCTTTCATTGGTTAATCAATAAAGAAACTGCTTGGCCTGATAGGGCAGGACTTGGGTAGGTAGAGAAGACAGAACTGAATTCTGGGAGGAAGAAAGCAGAGAGGGAGAGCCGCCAAGGAGCCACCAGGTCAGACATGTTAAATCTTTCCCAATAAGCCATGACCTCGTGGTGATATACAGATTAATAGAAATGGGTTAAATCAAGATGTGAAAGTTAGCCATTAGGAGGCTAGAGCTAATGGGCCAAGCAGTGTTTTAATTAATACAGTTTCTGTGTGGTTATTTCGGATGTAAGCTAGCCAGGTGGCCAGAAGAAACAAAGGGACCCTCTCTCCATCAACTTTAATGTGGTCAACTAACTCCACATAAAACCTTAGAGGGCTTGAAAAGGAATTCTAGACAAAATATAGAGTTTAGCACAGCTGGCAGCCTGCTATAGCTCCTTTAAGAGAGAATTTTCTGACTCAGAACCCATAGCAGGAAAAAAGTTTTAAAATGCCAGTTTTCTGGGCTATGCTGTTAGCCCAACCTCTGTCTCTTGCAGGACACAGAGCATTTGGATGGGATTTGTGAGCAGATTGCTCCCGTTTGCTTGATGGCAACTTGGACCCGCTGTGTGCCTGGAAGTTGGTCAGTATGTGTGTGCTGGCAGGGACTACCATATTTACCATAATAACAGCACAGCTTAAGTTTTAGACTGGGCAGGCAAGGAGGTATTACCGTATTACCTGTATTAATGGTGCAGCTTAAGTTTTTAAGAAGTGCTTAGCATTTTAAGAAGTGCACCTGGACAGTAAAGAATTACAGATTCACAATAAGACAGATTCAGACATAAAAGTTCACTAAATGGGTCACAATGTTGGATAAAACACACAAAATCAATGGTCTCAATTCCCCAATAAAAAGACAAAGACTAATAGAATGGGTCCAAAACCAGGATCTATTTTGTTCTGCATATAATAAAAACACCTCAACATCAAGGATAGACATTACCTAAGGTAAAGGGTTGGAAAAAGATACTCCAAGCAAATGGACCTAAGAAGCAAGCTGGAGTAGACATTTTAATATTTAACAGAATTGACTTCAAATTTAATTAATCAAAGGGATAGGGAAGGACACTATATAATCAACAAGGAAAAAATCCACCATGATGATGCTTCAATTTTTAACATCTATGCCCCAAACACAACGGCCCCCAAGTCTGAAAAAAGAAAAACTCCAATGGTTCAAATCACATATTGACCTTTGCACATTGATAGTGGGAGACATTAGTACCCCACCTCGCCAATGGACAGGTCATCCAGACAAAAACTAAACAGAGAAATGCTGGAGCAATAAACATTATAATGCAAATGAACCTAACAGATATTTTTAGAACATTTTACCCAAACACAAAATTATATACTTTCTTCGTTACCCCTCATGGAACTTACTCCAAAATCAACAACATACTTGGAAACAAAGCAAGTCTCAACAGATACTAGAAACTTGAAATAACCCCCTGCATCCTATCTAACCACCATGGATTAAAGCTGGATATCATCAACAAAAGAAACAACAGAAAGCTTACAAACTCATGGAAACTAAACAACTCTTTACTGAATGAAAAATGGTTCAAGACATAAAGAAAAAAGCAGTCAAAGACATTCTAGCAGTCAATGAAAATGAATACAGAGCATGCCCAGACTTATAGAACACAATGAAAAACTACTAAAAAGGAAAGTTAATAGCACTAAGTGAAATTACCTGCCTACGTAAAATAATTGGAGCAGTCTCAAACTGACAACTTAACAGCATACCTGAAAGCTCTAGAACAAAAAGATGAACACATACACAAGAGAAGCAGAGGGCAAAAAAAAAATGATCAAACTGAGGTCTGAAATCAATGAAATAGAAACAGAACAAAACAAAGAATCAATGAAACAATGATTTGGTTCTTTGAGAAAATCAGCAAGATAGACAAGCCCTCATGCAAACTAATTAAAAGATGAAGAAAGAATATCCAAATTAATAAAATCAGAAATAAAATAGTAGACATAACAATAGACACCTAGGGAATCCAGAGATTCATAAGGACATACCTTAAAAATACTCTACCAAATTGAAAATCTAAAAGAAATTGATAATTTTCTCAACAGGTACCACTTACCAAAGTTAAATGAAGATCAGATTAATTAACAATTTATATAGATTTATAACCCATTGAAAATAGAAGCAGTCATTAAAATCTTTTAAAAAATTTTTAATGCATGAATCACCTGGTACAATTTCAACTGGGGACAGAGCAACAGTTTATTTTTTAAAGATTTTTTATTTATTCATTTATTATGTATACAGTGTTCTGCCTGCATGTACATCTGCAGGACAGAAGAGGGTACCAGATCTTATTACAGATGGTTGTGAGCCACCATGTGGTTGCTGGGAATTGAACTCAGGACCTCTGGGAGAACAGCCAGTGCTCTTAACTGCTGAGCCATCTCTCCAGCCCTGTCATTAAAATCTTTCAACCAAAAAATTCCCAGAGTCAGACTGTGTTAGCACAGATTTTTATCAGAATTTTAAAGAAGAGTTAATACCAATATTCCTCAAATTATTCCACAAAATAGAAACAGAAGTAACATTGATCAATTCATTTTATGAGACCACAGTTGCCCTGACACCCAAACCAAATAAAGAACCAACAAAGAAAGAAAATAATAGAACAATTTCCTTTTTGAAATAGATGCAAAAATATTCAAAAGTACGGCAAACCAAATCCAAGGACATATCAAAAAGATCATCCAGCATGGTCAAGTAGGTTTTATCCCAGAGACACAGAGATGCTTCAACATAAAAAAAACCAGTCAATCTTATCCATTATATAGACAAACTGAAAGAAAGAAATGATAGTTTCATGAGATGCTGCAAAAAACAAAACAAAACAAAACAAAAAAAAAACCTTTGACAAAATTCAACACCCCTTCATGATAAAACTCCTGGAGTGATGAGGGATATGAGGGACATACCTAAACATAATAAAGACAATTTACAGGAAACTGATAGCCAATATCAAATTAAATGCAGAAAAACACAAGATAATTCTACTAAAATCAGGAACAAGACAAGGTTCACTCTCTCCACATCTATCCAAAATAAGACTTGAGTTTTAGATGTAGAAATAAGAGAACTGAAGAAGAAAAGGGAATCAAATTGGAAAGAAATGACTCAAAGTATTATTATTTGCAGATGATTTGATAGTATACAAAAGTGACCCCAAAAATTTTCGCCAAGGAATTCCTACAGCTGATAAACAGTTTTAGCAAATGTCATACAAATGACAAACAGACTGAGAAAAAAACCAGGAAAACAACATCTTTCACATTAGTCACAAATATTATAAACTATCTTGAGGCAACTCTAACCAAGCGAGTGTAAGATTTGTATGGCAAAAATCTTCAAGTCTTTGAGAAAGAAATTGAAGATGTCAGAAGATGAAAAGATCCCCCATGCTCATGGATTGTTATGATAAACTAGGGAAATGACCATCCTAATAAATGCAATCTACAGATTCAATGTAGTTGCCATCATAATTTCAACACAGTTATTTACAGACATTGAAAGTACAGACAATTCTCTATTTCATATGGAAAAACAAAAACAGTCTGAAAACAAAACCAAAAACAAAACAGGATACCTAAAACAATCCTGAACAATAAAAAATACCCCTGGAGTTCTTATTGTCCCCAAGTTCAAGTTATACTATGAAGCTATAGTAATAAAATTTGCATGGTAATGGCATAAAAACAGACATGTTGATCAAAATAATCTAATTTAAGACCCAGGCATAAATCTGGACAACTATGGACACCTGATTTTTGATAAAGAAGTAAAAAATAGATACTAGAAAAAAGAAAGCATCTTCAACAAATGATGTTGGTCAACCTGGATGTCTGTATATAGAAGAATGCAAATAGATCCATACTTATCACCCTGCATAAAACTCAAGACCAAGTGGATCAAAGACCTCAACTAAAATCATATACTCTCAACCTGATAAAAGAAAAAGTGGAAAATAGCCTTGTGTTGACTGAGGTTTTCTGCCCTGCCCAGTTCCCACAGTCGTTAAGTCCCAAAGAATCACACAGAAGTCTACATTAGTTATAAACTGATTGGCCTAGTAGCTCAGACTTCTTATTAACTCTTATAACTTATATTAGCCCATTATTCTTGTCTATGTTAGTCACATGGCTTGGTACCTTATTCAGCGAGGCAGTCACCTCTTGCTTCTTCTGTGCCAGACTCACAACTGCAGAGGAATGGGCTTCCTTCTTCCCAGAATTCTCCTGTTCTCATTGATCCACCTCTACTTCCTGTCTGGTTGTCCTGCCTATACTTCCTGTCTGGCTACTGGCCAATCAGCATTTATTTAAAATATAATTGACAGAATACAGATCATTGTCCCATACCAGCCTTGACTATTACAGGAGATGACTTTTAACAGAGCACTGACAACACAGGCTCTAAGACCAAAAATTAACAAATAACTGAAAAGCTTCTGTAAGGCAAAGGGCACAGTCAGTCAGACAAAGCAGGAGTGGACAGAATGGGAAAGGTATTTATCAACTCTACATCTGATAGAGAATTAATATCCAAAATGCATAAAGAGCTCAAGAAACTAGATATCAAAAAACCAAATAATCTAATTTAAAATGGGGCACATTTCTAAACAGAATTTTTAATAGAGGAATCTCAAATGGATGAAAAACACTTGAAAAAAAGTTTAATATCCTTAGCCATCAGGGAAATGCAAATCAAAACTACTTTGAGATTCCATCCTACCCCTGTCAGAATGACTAAGATCAAAAACACAAGTGACAACTCAAGCTGGTGAGGATGTAGAACAAAGAGAAACACTCCTCCATTGCTGGTGGAAGTGCAAACTTATGTAGACACTATAGCAAGAGGTATATCAGTTCCTCAGAAAGTTGGGAATCGATCTACCTCAAGATACAGTTATACCACTCTTAGGCATATACCAAAGGATGCTCTCTCTAATGAAGGACACTTGTTTAACAATGTTCATTGTGGCTTTATTCATAATATCCACAAGCTGGAAATAACCTAGATGTCCCCCTCAACAAAAGAATGGATGAAAAAAATGTGGTACATTTGCACAATGGAGTATATTCAGTTGTTAAAAGAAATAAGATGAAATATGCAGGCTAATAGGTAAAACTAGAAAAAATCATCCTGAGCAAGAAAGACAAATATGGAATATATTTGCTCATAACTGGATATTAGCTGTTAAATAAATGATAACCAAGTTGCAATCTGTAGAGAGGTTAGATAAAGGAGGGGTCTGTCGGGGCACTCATGGATCTTTCTGGGAAGAAAAAATAGAATAGATGGCAGACTGGGGGCAGCGGGGATGGAAATAGGGTGATCAAGCATTGGGGGAGATGGGTAGAGGGATGGAGTGAGTGGAGGGAAATATGGCTGGAATTGGGGGCTACTTGGATGGGGTTGTAGAAACCTAGTGCAGTGGAAACCTCCTGGAATGTTTGAAGGTGATCCTAATGAGTAATTCTACTTGTGGGGACTACTGAATCTCGGATGTTCTTTTCTTGTCACTAGGCTTTCAGTGGCCAGACTGCTTTGCATTTAATTGCGTTGCTGGCCAAGAAGTCCCATGGAAAGCCCCAATAATCCAGACTGTCACTAAGTAAAAGGGTTACTCTCTGAAAAATGACTGCAGGGTCCCGTTGATGAGGGTAATACCCACAATCCCCATTGAACATGGAGAGATCTGGCTCGTGCCTACATAAGTCTTCACACCTCCATTCTGGTCTCTTTGGTGCAGAAGGTACTTTGCCAGCTATCAACAAGAGGTGTGGACGCCAACCCAGCCACAAAACCTTTGATCTAAAATCTGTCCTACTTGCAGAATATGCTGGGCAACAGTTTCACAGAACTTGTAGGAGTTGCCAGCTAGTGTCTGATTTGACCTAATGGTCCACTCCATAATGTGGAATCCATACCTGACATTGCTTGGGTGACCAAGAATCAGAGACCAGACAGCCCAGAGAGACTTCCTCCAGCAGCATATGGGAACAGATGCAGAGACCTCCCCACCCCCACCCCCCACCCCCCAGTCAGACATTGTGCAAAGCAAGAATGGAAATAAGAGGTCTCCATCAGATTCCTCCCCTCAGATCCCAGGGAATCCCCAAGAAAGAGGAGGCAGAGGGATTATGGTAGACAAGTGAATAGAGGATACCAGGATAACAAGGCCCTCTGAATCTCTGAATCAACTAAGCAAGGTGCGTATGAGCTCATTGTCTTGGTGTTTCTATTGCTGGGAAGACAAACCATGACTATGGCAAGTCTTATAAAGGAAAACATTTAATTGGGTGGTTTACATTTCAGGGGTGTAGTCCATTATTATCGTGGTGGGACATGGCCAACTTCAAGCAGACATGGAGCTGGAGAAGAAACTGAGAATTCTGCATCTTGATCCAAAGGCAACAGGAAATGATCCATGACACTGGGCACGGCTTGAGCACATGTGAGACTTCAATCCAAGCCCACAGTGACGCACTTCCTCCAACAAGGCCACACCTCCTAATAGTGCCACTCCTGTAAGTCTCAAATTACCACACACAGAGAGACAGAGATGGCAAGCACAGGACCTGACCGGTCTTCCCCGGTTCTCTGTGCAGACTGATTGAAGCTTTTAGCTTGGTGTTTTCAAGGGACTTCTGGCTATGAGAACAACTGTGTCTCTGACTCTTGTGCCTATACTCTTGGGACTCTTTCCCTCCTGTTGGGTTTCCATGTCCAACTTTGATATGATACTTCTGGCTTCATCTTACTCTATTTTATTTTGTCATGTTTGGTTGTTATACCTCAGAGGCCTATTATTTTCTAATGAGAGACTGAAGAGGAGTGGGTGGGGTGGGGAGAAACTGAGAGGAGTTGAGGGCCGGGAAACTATAATCAGATATGAGTATTGTGTGGAGGCCAAACAATGCAGGCCCGTTTCCACCTCATCTGTCAGTCAGAGAGCTTGGAGACCTGCAGGCATAGTTGCACCTCCTACCTAGGAGGTGGTTGCCTGGCTCTTTTGAAATTAAGATAGCTCAATGTCATCCTGAGGGGTTGTCAGGATATGCAAATTTACTTTTGCTTTCTTTCTTTTGTTACTATGAGGTCACCTAGGGAAGGGTGGTCTTTAGCATAAGTGACTTAGGTTACCACAGCCACTCAGAGGACAGAATGCTAACGATTTGATGTCTCAGAGTTGGCTGTGTGAGTTATCCTTTTGTATCATGTTAATAAGTCTTTCGTTACCTTCTCCCCTAGTTGGGTGTAAAAGCTGTGGAAAAATAAATGTGGGTGAATTTCAGGATTTCAGTCACTGGAATGCCCTCCCAATACTTTCTATGTTTTCTGCCTTATTATTTTTCTGTGTCTTCATATTCTTTACTTATATTTCTTCAATTCCCATGCCCCTACCCTGGTAAGAGGTGATTTTTGTCGAGGTCAGTCCTTGACAGTATTGTATGAAAGTAAAATCTATGTTCAATAAAAGGAAAAATATTTAAATTACATAAAAAGAAAAGAAATTCTGTAGAATAGCACATTTTTATTTTACTGCCTTCCTGCCCTGGCATCAGATATCTCAGAAGCATCTACAGGAATTCCATGGGAGAAAAACAAATACCAAGCGATACAAATGCAACTTTAGCAATTTCTTTAAATTTTTAGCAGTATTTTAAATCAGTTTTCCATTTTCTGAATTGTCTCATCTTCTTGAAGTTTCTTTTGTTAAAAGGCTGTTTGCCTGCCTTGTAGTCCTGAGTCTCTGGTTCTAAAATTGTGTATTTATTCTGCTATCTGTGTCATGGTTGTTCAGTGAAAACGAGCCTCTGTCGAGCTTATAATATTTCAAACAGAGAAAGGAGAATATGATTCTTAGAATTGAAAGCAGTGCTACTGAGAATCTGGTGTGAGGAAGCCCTATCTAGGCGACCTGGGAAGCAAGGTCACCCCTTCTCCATGGGTCTCTTTTTATGTGCTTCTTGGATCGCACCTAACATTTTTATATACTATCCTTGTTCTTCTGGCAAAAATCCCACTTTTCATCATTTTAAAATTTTGTTTTAAAGTGAAACAGTAATTAATTGTAAATAGTTAATGAAGTGTAGCATGACATTCCCACTGCATATACAATGTATAATGATCAAATAAAGGTCATTAGTATATTTGACTCCTTAAACATTTATGATTTCTTTATGAAAAGAAACACAATAATTTCATTGAGACATTACCTTAAGTGCAATAAGCCAGGCATGGAAAGACAAATGCCATCTGTTCTTGCTCATATGTTGAAATTTAAAAATACCGATCTCACACAAGCATGGTCTTGCATCCCTGCAATCCAGCATATTAGAAGCCAAGGTGGGAGAGTTGAGAGTTTGAGATAGGTTACTATAAATAAGTAGCAAATGAATAAGAAAAAAATGATTTCATAGAAAGTGAGGAGAATTTCAATTAATACTATAGAATTATAGAACAAGGATGGGTATATGGAAGGGTTTTGAGGGAGGAAAGAGAAGAATGTAATTAGATTATAATCTCAAAACGAAAATAGATAGAGTTCTACTGTGGATATAACCAATGCAATATATTACATGTTTCTATACATTTCTTACAGACACTCACTTGAATAGATGGATTTGATCCGAACTAGGAAACCTTGCCTATAATTTTTGTCTCAATATTTATAAGTGATACCAATTAATTTTTCCTTCATAACTGTGGTTTACTCTGGCTATAAACATTCAATGAAGGCCAGGTGGTGGTAGTGCACGCCTTTAACCACAGCACTCAGGAGGCAGAGGCAGGTGGATATCTTTGAGTTCAAGGCCGATTTGGACTATAGAGTGAGTTCCAGGACAGGCTCCAAAGATACATAGAGAAACCTTGTCTTGAAAAAACAAAAAACAAAAACAAACAAACAAAACAAAAATTCAATGAAAATATTATTAAGGTGATGGAGAGATGTCTCAGGAATCAAGAGCATTTACTGCTCTTCCAAAGGACCACAGTATAGTTCCCAGCACTCATGTCGGGCAGCTCTCAAATGCCCTACCTCAGACTCAAGGGGAATCTGACACTGGCTTCAGCCTAGACACACTGTAGGGAACCATAGGGTGGAATCTAGAACAGCCCACAGACTGTCTTCATGCACAAACCTTGCCTGTAACTGGTTTTATTTTCCAGTGGCTGAGTGGAGTATTTGTTACAGTGATTGGAAGGCCCAGAAAGCCTCAGTGTTTACTATACTGCTTTCCTTAGAAAGCTTCCTGGTCCCTGACCTAGAAAGACCAGAAATTGTAAGAGTTTTGCACTCTGAGATTTATAAATGCAAAGAATGGACCCATCATAGAAAGGGATAGATGGGCCTATAATTCCAGCCCATCGTGAAGCTGAGGCACGCAAAGCACAAGTTCAAGACCTGTGATTCTAGCCAAAAACAAAACAAAAATGAGGCTCTGGCTCAGGAGTGGAATGGTTTCCCAGCATGTGCAAGTCCCTAGAGTTCCTCCCCAGCACCAAAACATGCTACAACATTAGCTTAAAGCCTAACACAAAGTAAGTTTTCTTAGGTTTCTTTTTTTCTTTACATAAAACTTTCCTCACTCATTAGGCAAATTTCTTAGGGTTCCACAATTCGGGAAACCATTCATGTTGTCCTTAAAATGTGCTTCAAGTTTAACAAAACCCTAGTGCTGTTTTCCTTCACAGCTACTTTAAAACACAAACATCTTCTATACTTTGACCAAAATATACAATTTTGAAATAATGTCACAGATTTTTCTATGTATGTGTTAGAAGCAAGCATGCAAACAGGGTCTTCATTTCTGCCTTAGGACTTCTCACAGCGACTCGTTTCTACTGGCTTTTCAGGCATCAGAAAGGAATAACTACCCTTCAAACTTTGATAAATCAAGATACAATAAAAACATCAACAGACGTAGGTTACAAATAATCACCTTTAAGAGGCATCTATTTACATTGCCTTTTCCAGATGGATTTGAAATATCTACTATAATCCTATTTTTCTTTCATCAGTGGAAAAGAAGTCAGAGTTTTAGTGAAAGCAAATTTTCAAGCATTACAATATCTACATTCCTCTTAGTTCAGCCTTTTGAGCAACAACATACGAAGAAAAGTTTCTCCAGTGACAGCTTCTGAGTGGAAGCCTAGTTCTTCCTTGATAACTTATATACTTACATATAAATATGCACAATGTGGATATACTTTATATTCATATATACTTTTATGACTTTAAATTATGCACAGTATTAAAAATCATAGTTTAGTGCTTTAAATGTAGAACAAATAAAGCCATTTGAAAGTTTAAGAATTATCACACCACCTTTCTTTTTGCATTTAACTTCCTATTGCAACCCCACCTCTGCAAACACAAATATGGACTCCTTTGAGTTTTCTTTATTCATTTGTCTATAAACATACCAAACCATCTGTGTTTATTCCTTTTAATATCAGGATGGACAAATAAGGATGTTTGATAGGATCTCAAGGAATGGTATTTTATCTTATGTTTATATACGTGTGTGTTGTATGTATGTCTGATCCTCACAAGAGCCACAGATTCTCTAACTTTAATAACAGTTGTTGGAAACCTCCATGTAAGTTGTTGACCAGTGTAGTCCAACTAAAACTTAAAGCAACAAATGCTATTGCCATTACCCTTGGATACCTCTTAGAGGCTGAGGGCAAACCCCTATTGCTGAAGATACTGTGTACTTCAAACACAGGACTCAGAAAATTCAAGCTAGCTCTAGCCTGAAAAACTCTTTTCTGTGATTGAGCTTTCAAGTCCTAGATAACCCTATCTAAACTGCCAAATGAGGGAAGCAACCGATAATCCTATGCAGCTGTGATGCCTACAGATGACAACAATGGCAAGATATCCCGGAAGGAACAATAGTAGCAATCATATCTTGATGGTAACCAACAGCTATGTAATCGGACTTAAGGCACGATCTTCGCCCATCTTCAAAGAACACGGCCTCATAAGCACCTAGTGAGACCATAACAGACATCTAACCTACAAAACTATGAAAGATTTTGCTTGTTATTTGATTGTTATTTAATAAAGAAAATGCATCATAGTTATTAAATTTATTTATGTTCTATTGATTTTAGCTCAATTATTTCTCATTTTTATCTTTTCTACCTTGACTAAAGGAACATATTACTTGAAAGACTTTCCTTCCACCATCCTCTAAGATTGTTCTAGAACCTTCCATACATAAGAATGATTTTCAGTTACCCTTGTTAATAAACAGAAAATTTGATAGCCTGTAATCTTGGGCCACAAACATTTATTATCTTTCACCCTCTTGACTTTGGTTCATGGGTTTTCTTCCAGTTCTCTTTCTTATTTTCCTTTGATAGGCTACTCTAAATGTTCCCCTCCCCCTCCTTTTCTTTTTCTTTCATTGTTGGATATTTATGCTATCTATAACTTTTTTCATATGCATACATATACGTATACATTCAGACCTCTGTTTTTCTCTGCCCTAATAACAGTTTCTGTTTATCTGTTTGCCCCCAAAGACAAATATTTCTTGAGGATGCTTTTATTACTGTTGCTCAGTTTTATTTTCTCTATTTATTTACTTCCTTGTTCCTTTAAAATCCTCTTATTTATATGTGCTGGCCTTCTGCTCCGACTTCCCTTTCCCGCATGTACATGCCATTGCCCACTTTGTCTTGCTGCAAGAAGACTACAGCTGCACACCAGCGCTTTGCCTAATGTGTGCACCTCATTAATGGTACTTCTCTGGCCAAGGAGAATGTTGCCACAGGCTGCTCAGCTAGGGAACAGGCAAAGGTATGAAGAATGGGAGAACGGTGGAAGCTTGTGAACTTACATCTCCCACAATGATTAGGGTATTGATGTCCCTTTCCTTGGATGTATTCCTTAAGCACTTAGCACAAATTTCTCAATTTTTGAATGTTAATTCCTATTATTTCTAATTTTTACTAGACATTTTTATCATGTTTTCCTTTGTACTACTCAATTGAAAGGGGCAAACTAGACATGGATGATCCAATTTGTGTTACCAAAAATCAGCAACTACCCATAAGTCTTTTCTTCTCATGCTGTTCTTATGCTCAATAATGTATTGGTTGTTTAAAATTCAGAATCAATCTGTTCCTTCTAATCGTGTAATGACAAAGCTGTGAATATGAATCTTTCCCCACTTTTTAAACTTCCAAAATGCTTTTCCTACAGCACCAGAACTTATATAAACTCTAGTGATTTCTAAAAACACTTTTCTCTATTAACTTAAAATCATCTTGCCTTGCTCCAGTACAACACCAATGGAAAGTAATGCAGGTTTTATATCCACTGACTTTTGTTGTGTGTTTTTATCTGAAACCTGTGCCCCTGTAACACTGTTGAGTCTTCAAATAGGTGGTTATGTGTAGTAAGCGTGGAGTCACTAGATAGTATAAAGCAATCTAAAATGTAGAAAACATGTTTTCAGGAGCAGCCCCTGCCAATCGCAGCTGGACAGATGTTGAATCTATGTCAAGTGTTGTCAGCATGATGAGCTCAAACAATCATCAGGGTTTACATTTCTGCATTTAAGTCATGGAAAGCAATTGCTCTGTGATGAAAATTTTTCATTTCAGATCATACTCTGGGTTATGAGACTCACTTCATTTCCCACATCTCTTCATTCTCTTCCTGTGATTTTCTGATTAAAACCAAAAGACTCCAAAACGAGCTTTACTGCCCATTCCTTGTTAATCAGTTGTGTTCAGAGTACCTAGAACGACATTACAAAACCATTTCCGGTTGTAAGTACAAACACAGCAGAAGTCTGTGGAAGGGCTGGTAGCAGGCGGTGAGTGACTCTAACAGCTGAGAGATATTTACAGTCTAAACTTAGAAAAAGAACTATATTTTGAGCTCTTTTAAAAAGGTAGAATTTGCATATAACAATAAAATTGGTATTTTCCCCAGGAAAATTAAAGGGACTCTTCCACAACCTGCCGCAATGATATATGTTCTACTGATTAGAGGATGGGTATGTGGGTAACAGCCTATCCAGCTTCATTTGCCATGTGTGCGGGTCTTTGCTCTTTCTTTCCCTCCTCATCTCTTCTTCTCTTCCCTCCTCTCCCTCCCCCTCATCCCCTCCTTTCTCCCTGTTCTCTTGCATATTGGTATACACTGGAAGAGGACAGAGCATTTCCCAAGACATTAGATAGAGTAAATAAACACACTGAATTGGATTGTTTGGGTTGTATTTCTTTCTTACAATACTCTGGGGAAAACTGGGATGTTATGTTGTGTCCAGATCATTGTGGATTCTTGTTAAAATGCGGATATTCAATTCCTACGCCTTTGAGATTGTGAAGAAAGCAATCCTTGCTCCGTGTTTTCCAAAAGCCTCATGTAATGACTTCATTGATATTTGTCCTACTGCTTTCTTGTGAGAAAGCTGAATTCTTTGTACAACAAAAGCTAGTTAAACAAGGCTGTGAGTTTAACTCCTGCCTCTTCTCACAGGCGGTGCTCTTCAGTGATTTGACTTAGGGGTGAATGCTTGAGAAGACAGTAAAGCAAATTTTACTTCTGCAGTTGTAGACAGGAAATCCAAGCTCATAGCTCTTGTAAATGAATCTCTTCACACTCCCACCTATGCAAAGAGTCAACATGACTCTTAGTCCCCTAACTCAGTGACTCTACACACTGTTCTCTAGCACCAGGACTCTGCCATTCCTTTTGCTTGTAATCTGTGATCATCAGTGTTGGTTGTCAGCTTGGTTTGCTTGAGGACAATGAAAATATTGGTCAAGTATGACTCCTGGTTTGTCTGTGAGGGTGTTTCCAGAAATGATTCTTATGTGGGTCAGTAAAACGAGGAAGAACTACCCACCCTGAATGTGAGGAGTAGTATCTAACAGGCTGGAGACCTGGATAAAAGGAAACTCAGAAGAGCCAATTTTGCTTTGTCATGCGGGCTCCATTGTTTGGGGGAGGTCATATTTGTGCAGCTGTCGTGGCCCACAGACACCAGTCCTCTATTTTTTAAAGGTTTGGAATGTAGATTTGTACCCGCCGTCTCCATGGAGTCTCCAGGCCTTCATGCTCACATTGAAGCTTCACCATTGATCCCTCTTATCCTAAGGCTTCTAGAGTCTTGAACTGAGTAAGTAGCTACTGGTTTCTCAGGCCCCAGCATACAGATGGCCATATTGGAAGCATGCAGCCTCAGATCACATGAGCCAATCTCAGATCCCTTCTTACAATGGCATATATAGCTCAGAGGGGTTTTTCTCTCCTCCAGAAAACCCTGCCTCACACACTCGTAGCGTCACCGCTCTGTCGGCCATTCAGTGCAGTAAGTTGCTCACCGTCTTCAACAAAGAGCCTTCCAATCTTCTTCCAAAGTGCTGAGGAGTGAGATTCGGGAGAAAAGAAGTGATTTCTGGATTCTTCTGCTTTGATGATTTTTCTAAGGATATTTGCTAGTTTCAGGATAAAGCCCAAGTAAATGAACTCTTAGTGATGTGACCTGCCACATGCCTATTGCTCTGATTCCACCGGCCTTATCCAGGCTGAAATGTGTCCAAGTCTCTGGGAAAGACTCACGCCTCCATAGTACAAATTTTGTCTTCTTCTCATTCTCCTTTTTGTGAAGCACTAAAAGCTCACCCAAGAAGGCAGACTAATGTCATCTTGTCCCCAGTAGATGTAACTCAGCCTCTAAACACAAAGAAAATTTCTGTATAAAGGAAAAGCATGAGCTGGAGTAAGTCAAGCCTTCACATGACTCTACTCAGAGCTGCAGTGAAATATTGTTTCCTTAGAACAGCAATGAGGCAGAGTGGCAGAGGATGCACTGGGAGCCTCAAGATTACAAATTATTGTTTCTACCCTTCTCTTACACGTTTTAAGTTTTGTGGCCTAGGTATTTAATAATTTAAAAGGGAAAGAATATCTCTTACAACTTCTTAGTGAATGACTAACAGCTTTCCAGAATCTGCCATCTTCAAGTCATCTTTCAAGGCTGCACGGGTTTCATGCATATTCATTCATGTAATCTGACATGCTCAGCTATATCGGGGACTGACTTTTTCTCGCTTCATGGGCATGAAGAGTAAGTCGCGTGCCATGTCTCAGGCAGTCAGTGACAGAGCAGTCTTCCAAATGTTTATTTTTTAATCATTCCTTTTAGCAGCAATAACTGGAAATGCTTTTATACTCTCTTAATTACTGCATTCTCAGTATTTATTAAGCCACTCTGTGACCTAGGGCTCTCTGGAAGGCCATAGCTAGAGGTGCTGTCAGCCAGCAGACACAGGCCCTGCCCATTTCTCTTATTCCCACACCACTCTACTTGCACGCTGCAATGTTGCTTCCCACAGGAGGGCAGAGCCCCTTTTTCTTATCATTACTGATGATGACGAATTATCAAGTCGGCACAAATCAATAACCAAGCTAGCTCAATAGAAACAGATATTTTTAATGAAAGGAAAAAGGGGAGCTCACTATACCAAAGTCGCGATCCAATCCCTCTGGCGGACACCGCATGGAGAGAGCGAATACCTGAGTTCTCTCGATTTTCTGCCTGGGGTCCCAGTAGCCACACCCCAACTTGATGTGATTGGCTAGTGGCTCTTCCCCCATCATCTCCCTCCTTTGTCTAAACAGGATTAATCCAAACCCAACATAGCTATATACAATTGGAACAGACACCAAATGCAAAATTACAAACAATAAACAATATTAAACAAGGAATGCATAACAGAAGTTTTAGTAAACATTCTATTTTATGGAGTCTAAGTATTACATTGAAATTAAGCTTGGCTAGACTGTGAGGAAGGTAACTATCATTATTTAATCTTCAACTCCATCAGAGATCTGAGAAGGGAAACAATATTACTTGAGTGGACAGGAAGTGTAATCGGGAAACTTCCACAACGTGCAACAAATGACAGAGACAACCAACTACCTGGGCAGTCACCCAAAGTCTCATTTGCAGTGTTGAAGCGACCAACTTTGGCTAAGGGCTAAAGTAACTGACATACCATTTTCAAGAGCAAGAAACTTTTCAAAACTATCTTACCCTGTCTTGGCAGGATATGACAGTTCTGTTTTATCCATTTACGGATACTCGGTATCTACCCTCCTACACCATACTGACACATAATTATGCCTATTATCTGACTTCACCATGATGCTTCCGTATATGTGTATAGCATGTATTGATCATGTCCTTCCATCTTTCTTCTAACCTTTTTCCCATGCCCTTCTCCTTCCTCTACCTAACTCCTCCCATTCCTTTATAACCCCTCTAAAGAATATGTTTATTCCCAAACAGAATACGTTTCCAGTGTGCTCTCTAGAGAGAGTATTTCACTTCAAACCACAGAAACAGTAGTGGCTAAACTGGATAGAATCACAGTACGTTGGAAATATCCCGCATGACTGTCAACATTCATAGAAAGTCTGGAGGATCAAGCCCTGCAAAAAGAACATGACCAGAATCAAACTACAAGCATAATCTATTCAGAGCACCATCTACTGAGCCTTCTCCCTATCTTCCTTTCAGACCTGCATTCTATCACGATGAGAGAACCAAATTCTCAACATACCAATACCCCAGTACGCCAGTTTCTCACAAGCTGTAACTAGTTGGTGAGCTAACCTCACATTCTCCCCACCTGTTGAAAGCGGAAACCTGAGATCCTCCTGAAACAAGAAATGCACTTCAGAGCTAAGCAGAAATTCAAACACAAAAAGTAAAACGTTGCATGCAAAATATGATGCTGAACCAGAAGATGCAGACGTGCAGGAAGCGGTGTTGAGTGCTGGGGAAAATGCTGGCATCAGTTAGATATCAAAGCTTTCCTTTGAATTAATCATCAGCTTAGAGAAGAGATGATGGAGATGCCTGTAAAACTGTCTCAAAACAGTGATGGGCTAATAAAACTGAAAGGGAACGAAGGAAGGAGAAGGATGAGAATACGCAAATGGAGTGCCTCCAGCTATTACACAGCTACTATAATAATGCAGCAGACTGGATGGCTTAGAAACAGAAATTTACTTCCCAGGCTTCTGAACTCAGAATTCCAAGGACAAAGTGCTGACAGAGTCATTGTCTGGTGACAGCTTGATTTGTGGTTCATACCTGACCAAACTGTCCCTGTCTCTATTCATACAGGAAAGACAAGGGACCTCTGGGGGTTCTTTCAGATCACAGGCCCAGCTACAGAAGCTCAGCCATGGTGACGGGCTCTGCCTTCTAATGTAGTCCATCTACAATATTGAGAGACAAGGAAATGACTACAGAAAGAAAAGAGAAATGAGACATAGAAAACGGAGGAGAACGTCACACGGTTTGTGTAAAGATGAATGGCTAAGCAAGTTTCTGTGTCCATGAGATACAGATCCCCACACTGTATCATTAAGAGTAACGCTAACACTTGCGTTGGTGGTAAGGCAATTCCTAATTATTATGGGAATATCTAGCTTGTTAAATAAGAGCAGTTCTATTTGTGTTGGGGCAGCAAGGGCAGGGTGTGAAGCTTTTCAAGACAAAAGACAAATATTGTACATTGGACCCTATTCATCTTAGAACGAGATGATTTTAGAAAAGATGATTTTATACATTTTCTGTGAGTTTTATAACAATGACTATGGAAAGCTCCATGAAACCTCTCTGTGCGGTAGCCCCATTTATTCATGGTGAGTTTAGTTCAAAACTTCTCTGTACGGTAGCCCCATTTATTCATGGTGAGTTTAGTTCAAAACCGCCAGCGGGTGACTGAAGTCACCTGTGGTACTAATCAGTATGTGTACTGTTTTGTTTAGTTCTATACATACTTACCTGTAAGAAGGTATAATTTATAAAGTAAACATAGTGAGATACTGACATTACCTAAAAATATAGTTATAGCAATATTGTATAATAAGAATCTCTTGCCAAATTGTGCTGAACAGTTTAGAAACCTCAACATACAGTTTTTTTTCTTTCCTAATTGAGAACTTTCCCCCCTTTTTAATTAACAGAAACATTATATGTCTTCATTTTAGGTATTTGAATTTCTGGATATTTTTACCTCATGTGCACTGAAGACATTATTGAGTACAGAATATTTTACTTAAACATAAGCATTGTGATATCACACCATTCAAGATAGCTACCTGGTGATCAGCAGGAGGGCAGCACACACAGCATGGATGTACCAGAAAAAGGGATAACTAGAAGGGCATGGGATTTCACTCTACTACCCAAAACATAACAGAATTGAAAAATCATGAACTTTATACCTCTAGAACCTTCCAATTAGGGTTTTCTGTCATAGTTGGCCATCGGACCACGGGAAGAAGAGCTGGAGAAAAAGGGTACTACTGTACTCAAGAACTGAAAGTGTGTTCCAGTGTGCAGAACATTTTTTCTTTCTCTGTTTCATTTTTACCTGGTGACATATAATTCCCTTCTCTATGAATAACTGATATGACAATTATGTTTGTTGCTTAAAAATACACTCTCTAAAGCTTCTGCTGCTGATGCTACAACTCAAACAACTCTTGGTTTTTGTTGTTGTTGTTTTTTTTAGGATTCTGTTTTGTCTTTTATTTGTTTGTTTTTTGTTTTGCTTTGTTTTTTGAGCATGGAGTATAGATCGTTGGAATAAAGTAAATTAGGTTGACCCTAATCTAAGTGATATATAAATAACACATATTTATTGGTTAAGTTTAGAACAGAATTATTTATCCATTCTTGTCTCACTAGAGTTTTGCAATGCGTATCATTTAAAGAGAAATTAGATAAGATACTCTTCGACTTATAGATGGGCTTATACCCAGGTAAATTCGTCTATGAGCCAGGAGCTATTCCCACTGACAATAGTTTGCAAAGGGAAAATGTGTTTCCTCCAATGGAGTCTTGCCTGGTATTTAAACTCGCTTAAGGGCAGACCCCATGCCCAGTGCTGGATGGCAAACACAAAACAAACTCAACCACCTTTTTGGAAATCTTTGTCTCATATTGCTTTGTTTGGATATTTTTAATTTTACTGGTCTCTTCTTTTTATGTTATAGTTTCTGATTTTGTGTTCTTAATGGGTTTGGTTTTTGTGTTTGTGTTTCTTGTGTATTTTTTTAAAATTCTTGTTGTTTGTTTTCATTTGCTTATTTGTTTTCTAGAGGGAGAGAAAAAAGGCATGGGGTTGGATGGGACAGAAAGTGGTGAGGATCTGGGAGGAGATAGGAAGGGGAAACCATGGTCAGAATATACTCTATGAGAAATTAGTTTCAATTAAAAAAAGAAAAAGAAAATGTACATTTAAATGATTTTTAATCTACACCTACTGGACTTCATGGCTGAGCAATGGCACACTGTAGAGTGCTGACTGTTCCCCTTTATGATCACAGGCTGACTGGAAGCTGTACCTCACTCTTGTCACCCAGAGCTGTGAGAGTGCCCGCTACCACACAGCTAGCCTGGGAACAAATCACACTTCAAAATTCAAGGTGTGATTTCTACCAGACATATGTTAGTTTTCACCATTGTCAGGCTGAAATGAAACTCTAAACCAAACAATCATAAAGTAAGAACCATTTGAATTTTTTTTTTAGCAAGATGGAAGACAATGGCATTAACTCAGGCAATAGGCTGCTATATCAGTTAATGATCTGCAAGAGAAGTTATGTCATATAAAGAGACTCGTTGCTAGAAATGAATGATTTATATTATTGGGGTTTTTGTGTTATAAAGAATTGCCCTTTCTGGCTCATGTGCTGGCAGAGTGATCACCAGCTATGGTCTTTGGGAAGTGATATCGCTCACCTACAGATTCATCTCTTGCTGGATTTAAAGAGGGTGGCATTTAAG
Organism: Ondatra zibethicus; assembly: GCA_004026605.1. Lineage (NCBI taxonomy): Eukaryota > Metazoa > Chordata > Mammalia > Rodentia > Cricetidae > Ondatra > Ondatra zibethicus. Next base: position 84,917 of record PVIU01004981.1, read on the forward strand.
GAAGGGGATGAACAGTAGGAGGTGAGGCTTCATGGAGGAAGTAAGTCACTGGGGGTGTGCTCCTTATCTCCCTTTTCTCTCTTTGATGCCCACTATGAGGAGAAGACTCTCCTCTGTTAGACATCTTGCCAAGGTCTATGGAACCAAGTGGACCAAACCCTCTGAAACCATGGGCCACAATAAACAATTCCTCCTTTAAATGGTTTGTGCCAGGCATTCAGTCATAGGGACAATAAAGTAACCAACAAGTGTCTGACTGGGCAAGAATGAAATCCAGAGGCCTGTGGGGAGCAGCTGACACTGAGACACACAAATGAATTTCATTCTCAGAGAAACCTACTTTGTTCTTAGCCTTTCAACTTATTGAATGAGATCCACCTATATTTTAAGATAATCCTTTATGTAAAGTCAACTAATTATAGACTGAAGGACCTCTGTAGAAGTACCTTCAGAGCCCTTAACAACAAGATTAGTTTTTGACAGAATAATTACACAATCTGATCCAGAAAATGTACCATTTCAGGTATTTAGTGGAGAGAAAGCCTTCACAGAGATGGAGTAATAATCAGCAAGACACAGAACTTGGCAGGGGAGAAATGATGACCCAAGGTGAGTTAGGAATGGCTTTCTGAACACTACCCTTAAGTTTGAGAAAAGCAGACCCCTGTGTTAGGACTGTTATAAGGAGAAAGGTGGAGAGTAAGAGAGGGAAAAGCAGAAATTTCTTTGAGAAGCAATCCTTATTGAGGAATTAATTAACAACAAAAGCAGTTAACACCCTGTTTTAGGTTCTGTGCTAAGCACACATTTATCTGATCTCCCAGCATCCACAAGAAGTCATGAAATCAGGTTCCCTTCATAGCTAAGTAAACTCAAACTTCGATTTTATCTCCAGTAAATTGTCATTTATTAAATACTTAATAATACATTATATATAATCCTGTGTCTCTATATTATATGAGCTTTCTCATATACATTTACTTATTTTTTTAATTACAACACTGTTTGACCAATGGCTGAGGCCTATTTCTAGCTAGCTCTTACATATTAAACTAACCTATTTCTATTAATCTATGTTTTGTCATGAGGCTGTGGCTTACCGGTAAGATTCTGGCATCTTTCTCCTTTGGCAGCTACATGGCAGTCTGCCTGACTCTGCCTTCTTTCCTCCTCTATCTCTGCTGGGATTTCCTGCCTTGCTATATTCTGCTCTGCCATAGGTCAAAGCAGACTCTTTATTAACCAATGGTAATAAAACATATTCACAGCATACCAAGAGGAATTCCACATCATTTCCCCTTTCCTGTCTAAATAACAAGGAAGGTTTTAACTTTAACATAGTAAAATTACATATACCGAAACAGGTATCAAGCAAGAATTACAGTTATTTGCATCTGGCAAATTTAAAGAAAAGTTTCTATTATTTATTTTATTTTTGTGAGTCTAAAGTTTCATATCTAATTTATCTTTTATCATATCTAAGGAAAAATTTAACTCTAACTATCTGTCTTCAACTCCATAAAGATCCTAGAAGGATATATTACTTAAGCATTTAGGAAGTTCATTGTAAGCAACTTCTCAAACTCTAAAACTGAGAGAGCCATCTTGCTGCCTGAACAGCCACACAAAGTTCTTTTCATTTACATGTATTTTATGTGTGAAAGTCGGAAAGTTTAGGAAGCACATCCTGAATTTAGTAACAAACAATGTGTGATTCAAATAGGTTTGTTTCCTATTCACACACCATATTCTGTCCACTTTACAATATCAGTAATCTGTTTTTCCCCTAAGGAAGTTATTGGCATACAAAACAGAGTTAATGCAAAATGTTAACAGAAGAAAAGATAGAATAGGGATGAAAGAGGGAAATTTCTAGCCTACTAGGCTGGAGAAAGGTAGGTTGCTCTACGTGGATGCAGGATTCATAAAAAGTCCCACAAATAAGCGGACGGTGAGCAGTGAAGCCTTGCAGGGGCACTGTACCATGAAGGCAAGCTATGTACTATCTGTGCTAAGTTTATATCCCGTATTAGCTCTTCACTGCACATATGGGGAAATACTGTTGGAGAACAATAAGTCATCTATCTATACTATTGCTCTGTAAAGCCTAATAGGAAAGATCAAACAAAAGAGTCATAAGTGCAATAAAAATGGTCGAGGAAGAGTTTCTTAGCCATTTATCACAGCACAAGTACACGAAGTGTAGCCTGGGAATCACTATTAACAGTTGCATGCTCCTCTGGGTGGCTGAGGGAAAGAGCATCCTGTTACTATTGAGTATCAAGCCCAGGGCTGGCGCATGCTGTACTGGAGGACAGGCAAGAAGAGAGGCCCAAGAGAACTCATTCCACTCCCACTGCTTTTGTTGTTCCCAGAGTCACAGGTTTTAGTCTCAGCAGCTACAACTGCTTAAGTCCTCCTTTGGCAAATACAGCTTGTGCGCTTAACCTTGACTCTTCTCTCTTTGGTGTATCTGGGAGGCAAGTCTAGATACAGGGTTAGACATTCTTGGACTGTGGTTTCGGGTTCATTTTGACCAGATTAGAACCTTCATAGACACTGTCCAGATAATTCCACATGAACTTGTGTAACAAAACACTCGAGAAGAAAGGGGAAAAAGAGGAGAAGGAGCACACAGAGGAGGAAGAACAGGAGGAAGAAACAATGAGGCATATTCTTCATCTGGGAAGGTGGTATTGCTGGAGACCTGGGCTCTGGTAATCACTTGGAAGTCATTGTTAAGATCCACCTTTCTGTATCTTCTTTGCTGCTGCAGAACTCCAAAGCCATTATTATTTTCCAACTATATCCTCTTGGGAAAGAATACAATTCACTTGAACATCCTGGATAGGAGGAAGGTATCTATGCAACATGGAAGGTCATACTGCAGACAGGAAACACCCACTTGAAGAAGTTTAAGGGTGAGATCTGTGCAACTCCAAGTTATATGCATTCTCCTTTGCCCTGGGGAGAACTGGCTTTGTAGTGACAGCTTAAGTTCTGGCAACCCTCAGGGATATCTCTCTGGTTCCTGGATGTAATTGAATAGTAAAGTCAGTACGTTTCTGAGTGAGTGGGCCAGGGGAATTCTTTTATCATTCTGTCCCACTCACAGAATGCTTTCCTAATCTTCACAGCTGCTGAGTTGGTGTGTGAATATTCCAGATGTGAGCTTCCAGCCAGGAGCAATGACTTTTTATTGTTAAACAACAATGGTTATCAAACCCAGAGTCTTGAGCATGTAGGCAAGTGCTGTACCCCTGAGCCATAAACCATCCCAAGCAGTGAGTGGAATCCCAGCTAGAAGATGGTGGGCACTGAAGCACACGGTCTGAACCAGATGTGATGACACGTACTTAAAATCCCAGCACTCCGGAGACAGAGGCCAGAGGATTGCCATCGTTCCAAAGCCAGCCAGAGCTAAACAGTGAGATTTTGTCATAAGAAAGAAGAAGGTAGGAACGAAAGAAGAAAGGAAGGAAGGAAGGAAATAAAAATAAGGGAAGAAAAGGGGAAAAAAGAAAAAAATACATAGTTTAATCTTTTTTTTAAAAAAAAAGTACAGTTGCTACAGTTTGAGTTTTTCCTACATCTCTAAATTTTGAATGGGTTTTGTTAATTTTCATTGGAAAAATTTAATTGCCTACTTTAACGTTGTGTTAAAGCTATGCCCTCTCCTGTTTTTCTTAGGAAAGTAGATTATCTTGACTTTGCTCTGCATAATTAAATCATAAACATTCTATGCCATGGAAAGACAAAAGACAAAAACAAAAAACCCAAACCAAAAAAACAGTAGCAACAACAAGACAATGACACAATGTTGTTTGTGACCCCCCCCTCATACCGCACACTCACTGCACACACACTCACCGCACACACACTGCACACACACTCACAGCACAAACAAGAACAAACATGAGTTTATGGCCACGCTATTTGTCCATCTGGGTCTGGCCAGTATGAGTTCATTTATTCGACAAAACGGATCCCTCGCACTTCTAAGAATGAAGTGTTTGATATGGAAATCACTTGTTGAGATATGGACAGAGCTGGTGAGTCCGCAGGCAAGGACTTGACAATTAAGCACTGGCAAGGACAACACAGAAAGGCTGGGAAAACTGAGCTTGTGGTGAAATCTCAAATTATGTCATGTCTGGCCAGTGAGCAGCCTAGTAGGAATGGTGGAGTTCATTCCCGGGGGTGGCCCTATTTGGCAGCCTCCCAAGAGTCATGGCTTTCTTTTTACTTTCCAAGTCTCCTGCCTGGGTTTTGCTGTGTGCTGTTAAGGGAAGAGGAAGTGTGAGGTAAAAACCGAGGACCAAGAATTTCCTGTGTGATGGGACACTCCTATGAGTGTGTTCTTACAGTTAAAGAAAAAAAGGATGTGAGGCACCTGGCCCAGGGCTGGTGTAAAGCCATGTGAGATACAACATTGTGAGCCCTGTTGACACAGTGAGATCCTCTTTTTCTCTTTTTTTTTAAGATCCTAGTGTTTGTCTGTTTCTTTTTATTTTGTGTTTAACACCATGGAATGAGACAAAGGCCTATCTGGCCTCCTCTAGTGGTATCTATTACAGTCTCAGAGAAGCCCTACATCTTGTTCACATTGTCCCCTGTGTGACTAGTCAGATAGAATCCCAGGATCCACCTCCTGCTCCTCTCCTTCTATACACTGATATGAAGAGACAAGGCTTCCTTCCCCCACTGCTATGAACCAACACTGAAAACCAGGGCAATTAACTCATCTATGAAACTAGTGTCTGAAAGTAAATCATTTTAAAATAGTACTATAAATTCAGAGTATGGTCCCTTACACATATGAAAAATTAAGACCTTTTAAAATGAGGCAGTATTTACTTTTCAGATGAAACAGCTTGTACATCATCATTATTTAATATTTAATGAAGGCCAACAGTGTGCCAGGCATTGTATATCATCCTACACAAACAGTTTGTGTGCGTGTTTTCTTTGTGTGTGGGTGCGTGCATGTGTGTGTGTATGTAAAATTCTGTAATGATAGGGCCGTGTGCCATCTGTATAAATGAACCACATCCTACAAAGGGCAGGTGAGACTATTCCATCATGACAGGTTCACATATTTCATTTCTATATTCTTGATGAATTATCATTTATATCACACTTCATGGCCCATGTGGGACTTGCTGGAAACCATGACCACTTGAAAAAGAGTTGAGCTTTTATTATTCACTTGCAATTTGCCCTAAGATGAGACAGCTTTTTGCTTTTGCCATCACATTCCTATGTGAAATATTCTGTTCCTGTTAGGTTTTCAAGCCGTCAACAGAACACAAACTATTCCAAAGAGGAGCATTCTTAGTTTTCTTTCTATTATGAGAAACACCGTGACCAAAAGCAACTCGGGAGAAAAGGGTTTATTTCATCTTACAGATTATGGGGAAGTCAGGCCTGAAGTAGAGGCCATGGGGAACACTACTTAACTGGTTTGCTCCTATGGCTTGCTCAGTCTGCTTTTTTATACAGCCCAGGTCCTGGCCAGAGGTGGCAGCATCCACGGTAATCTGGGTGGGCCCTCGCATATCCATCATTGTGGGCCTTCCCATATCAATTATTAATCAAGAAAATACCCTCTAGAGACTTGCCTACAGGCAATCTGACAGAGGCAATTTCTCCATTGGGAATCCTTTTCCCTAGATGACTCCAGTCAAGTTGACTGAAAACAAAACAACCAACAAAAATAACACCAGCACAGAGTAGTAACTACATCAGGACCCATACATGTTCTAAAGAAGACCATTCTCCAGTGAAAAGATGACAAGCATAAAGGGACTTAGTCAGCTATGTGCCAAGAGCCATATTTGTCACAGCTTTAGACTGACCAATAAGAGATTATAGCACCTTGAAACTACCCTGGTAATACAGTGGGCATAGCCGGCCAGACGGGTGGTGGTGGCACATGCCATTAATTCCAGTACTCTGAGATCCAGGCCAGCCTGGTCTACAGAGAGAGTTCCAGGACAGTCTAACTACACAGAGAAATCCTGTCTCAAAAAACCAATATATATGTATATACATATTGGGCATAGTTGTGAATAGTGAAAGCCAGCTATTTATGATATTCGCATAGAGCAATACTTATAAAGAAAAGATTAAAAAGGCACATGTACATCAGAAAATTCTTAGCAAACGAAATGGTCCCTCCAACAGCTGTTCTGTGCCATTCTATGAGATTAGTTTTAGAGGGGAAAAACAAAACCAAAAACAAACAAACAAACAGAAACCCACAAAAGCCCCCAAGTTTTAGCTCATTAGTTGATGCCTGACTTGGTGAAAGGCTTGCATGTGAGGCTAGTCTGCACTGAGGACTGCAGGGTTTCTGCAATTGAGGGTACAGGTGAGATAAATGTCCTCAGGCTCAGGTACTGGGGATTTTACTTTTAAATGGGATAACTGTGCCCTGTGTACTAATTGATCCTCAGACAGTTTCAGCAACTCCTGCAGATGGGGCTTTGCATAATCAAAAAAAGCCATGGTGGCAAGGGGAGATAAAGAAGAGCTAATGGAACTTCTGCTGAACACAGAGGGAATATTTCCGACATCTGGCGAAGGGTTCAATCTCACCCTGAGAACATTCTACTCTGTCATTTTTCCCTGATCTGTCCCACTCACCCTCACATTTGTCACTGAAGGGCCTTCTCTTGAAATGAGCATTCTAATTCCATAATCAGATACCGTGGCTTTAGGGAACTAAAAAGGAATCTCAAGATGTTCCTGGAATTGGGCTCAGCAGATCTGGAGGTCGTCTGATTGCTTAAAGCAGACCCTTTCTGATCTGAAGCAAGAACTTTAGGGTTTTTATCGTTCTTTCACAAATTCTATGCAAGATTAGTGATTTCAAAGTACTTTTCAAAAAGCAATTACTCAATTACCCCTCCTCCACCTCTTTCAGGACAACTATTACTTGCCGCTATGTCTTTTCAGGCATCACGCTGTTTGAGTCATTCTTCAGGTGTCTGAAACACATAACCATTTTTAGAAGCATTCTTGAGATGCGTATTTCAGGAATTAGGATGAATTCAAAGCATCTTTTTATTGTCTTGAATCGACCCCAATGACTGGCAGTTTGACTCAGTTATCAGATTTTGATTTTTTTCTCCTCCCAGATACTGTACACCTGATTGATTAATTTTTCTATCCATTCTAAAAATCACTATACTTTTTATGCTGTTATAGATGACCTGCTAGTTTTTCACAGATAATACAAAGCTCCTTTGTTTTTAAATAAAATATTTAAACATACAAAAAAGGTCTGGTTATATGTTTTTAAATACTGTCTTAATTAAACTAGAATTACATCATTTCCCTGCTCCCTTTCCTTCCTCCAGCCCCTCTCAGCTATCTTCTCCCAAACCCTTCCCATGCTCCCGTTCTCTCAAGCTGTTAGCCTCTTGTTGGGTGAACTTTTCCTTTATAAGGGAAATATAATGGGATTATGACACTCCAGCCAGGTGAGAGTACCAAACACTGATTTGTGCACACACCAAGGCTTCGCTGATTTATTATCAGTTCATTCCGAACCAGAGGCTTCAGGGCAAGGAAACTGCAGCCTGAACTAAGTAAAAACAATGCTGCATGGCTCATGCATCCTAAAGGACTTGGTTCCCAGCTTGCATAGTTTGTGAATTTCAAATATTCTTTACTCAAACACTGATAGTATTTTCTGCCCTCAAAATTTCCACTAACTGCCTTAAGTCCTGAAACCATATAAATACCCTTTCCACTTGAGTTTCTGTCGAAATGTCCCCCTTCCTTGTGCAAATATTTATGAACAGCAAATAGCCAACCTGTGTGAGCAAGAGCATAGCAGTTTCTTTGTGGTCTCTGGGCTAGGGCTTTGACGTGAATTATCTTAAGCTTTCCCTGCATATTTAGAGACCTGTGTTTTCCTTGATTTCACAAAATTTGCATTCCTTCCTTGAACCAAAAGAATATGAGTGGAAACAATTGGATTCTGTCACACCTTTATTTAATCTTTTACAAAAGTATTCCTTAAAACTGTACACACTGATTGATTAATTTTTCTATCCATTCTAAAAATCACTATACTTTTTATGCTGTTATAGGCGACCTGCTAGTTTTTCACAGATAATAAAAAACTTGAAAATTTGGACGCCGCTTCTTTTCCTTCCCTGACATGTTAGGGGACTAAATCGAGGCAGAAGCAGACGCTGCAGCTGTTCAGTCTTGAAGAGGAGTCCCCGGGATTTCTCCCCATTGCCCCATTCGTCCCCGGGCTTTCCCTCCACGGCCTTCAGCCCCCAGTCCTGAACGCACAGTTTGTTCTGTTCTGTGTTGGGAACGGTGTCCTCTGGGAGTTTGAACCTCTTTTTGTGCTTTGGTTTCAGTAGGGAAAATTAAAAGGAAGCCACATGAAGAGGGTTAAATCTCAGATTTTCTTTAGGTAATTGTCATTCTGTGTTGATAAACGCGATCGTGGACTCCGGTCCACCATTCTTCTCACAAGCATTCCCTTCCATGGACTTAGGTGTTAGGTGTTAGGACAATGGCATTGCCGACTGTTCTGTTTCTATTCCAGGCTTCATTTCCTTCTTATTTGACAATAGTGACAGACATCACAGGTGTAGTAATTTTGTTTCTAATTCCATTTGCTTCAAGTTGAGATTCTTAAAAGATCGTTCAGAAAACTTAACTTTTTATTTAAAAATCGCCTTTTATTGCCTTGGTGAGAGACTGTATGTCTCTACTATAAGGATTCTGCTAAACTTCTTTTAACACTGAATCTCACAGGAATTTGGGGGTTTTATGGTTTGAAGATAAAGCTCTTCATATCAATGGAAATGAATTGTTTTCTTCCTTCTCCATCTTCTTCGTGTTTGTCTCTCTCTCTCTCTCTCTCTCTCTCTCTCTGTGTGTGTGTGTATGTGTGTGTGGTGTGTATGTGTGTATTTTGATAGATTTGAGAAAGTGAGATTATACAGACATTTCCCAAAGTGTAACTGGGAACTTTTATTGTAAGATAATATGCTTTCTCTTATTTATTCCTTAATGTCAAGAATGCCTACTTTAGACCATGAATTTTCAAATGTTTTTCTTTCATTCTATAGTACAAACAATATAAAACTATCTAGAGGGGAAGAAGACAACAAGAGGATTTATAGACAGAAATCCAAGAGGATCTTGACAATGTGTGATTATTCATGTATTCTATATAATCTTATAGTTATATTATAATTATATCACATAAAATATATGAAATATCTTATGTATAATTATAATTATAATCTTATAAATACTATATAAACTTAAAATATTTTTCTCATGCCAAGAAATAGATTTACATCTGTATTGGTGGCTCAGTCAATAAAGTGCTTGCCATACAAGCATGAGGATCTGAGTTCAGATCCCCACACTCACAGACAATGCTGAGTATCATCACATACACCTGTAAGCCTAGCTCCAAGGAGACAGTGGTAGGAGGATCCTTAGAGGTCCCGGGCCCAGCTAGCCTTGCTAACTCAGTGAACTCCAGGTTAAATCAGAGACCCTGTCTCAAAAAGTAAGGTAAATAGCAATATAGAGTTACTCAGCATCAACTTTTAGCCTTCACACAACATAAACACATGCACATACATGAACACATACACATGCACAGTCAAAGAAATAAATGTAGATTCACCTATCTTTCGTCTATCGTTAATCGTCTATCATCTATCTATCATCTATCTATCTATCTATCTATCTATCTATCTATCTATCTACCTACCTACCTACCTGTTATCTGTCTTTCTCTATATATATCCACCTTCTGGATCACAGACCTTTTAGTTTCATGCAGTATTCCTCATTTCTATCAAAACAAACTAAGAAACTCTGAGTCAGTGCCCTAAATATGACAAAAGGGTCAAAAAAAGGGTATACGTTTCCAACACAATGTTTTGAAGTTCTCTTGAGTAGTAAGCTTATTGCAGTTACTTTGGTGCAAAGTGATTCTTCCTTTTGCCTATTCCTGATTATTTCCCAAATCAACTTGAAAGAGACCTAATCAGCTTGCTACTGCGATTCCCTGTTGCTGCCGCTTCGTGTGGCCATTGAGGCTGAATCCCATGGAGCGCTGTAGACATTGTGCATGTTGTAGGAAGCCACTTGCTGACTCAGATTCCTCAAGGGGTTCAGTGCTGCATTTTTCCTTTCTGTCACTGGGTCTGCAGGAATATCCCTTACTCTACTCGGGCATCTGTGATTCCTTTATTCCCTTGTGAGTTATTTAAAAAAACAGTTCCATCCTTGATTGAATAGCGATAACTTTTATGTATGGATCTCAGGAAGTGAGAAATTTGATAAAGCCTTAAACATTATCAGTGCATCCTTCTCCTACACACATAGAATCAAAGAGCCAGCTCCCGGGGTACTGGGAGTAGGGACATCAGGGACAACAGGAAGGTCAATGTGACCTGGCCCCAGTGATGGGCATTAAGTAGGCTTTGGATGGCAAGGGTGCTAGGAAAAAAGACTTGTAAATTTATAGGTGCTGAGTAAGGAGCCTCTGATGGCCTACTTGGCCTACTCTATGCGACTCAGACAAAGATATTCATACATTAGTTATTAAAAACTTGGTTTGATTCCTTGATTTTGCCCTCTACTTCAGAATGATACATCAATGTACAGCGTAGAGTCTATCAACCGTATAGATCAGCCACAGGTATTCCTATCACTATAAGGATTTTCAATTCTATTCTGTCAATTGGGAAGCTATTGGCAGTGAATTGTCACTAAATCAGTGACAGAGTCCAATTTAATTTACCTTTTAAAGAATTATTTGTGCTACTCTGTGGAGAGTAAGGGACAGTGGCAGCAGCAAGAAGGCCAGTCAAGACGGCTAGAGAGATGACTTAGTGGTTAAGAGCAAGAAGGCCAGTCAAGACGGCTAGAGAGATGACTTAGTGGTTAAGAGCAAGAAGGCCAGTCAAGACGGCTAGAGAGATGACTTAGTGGTTAAGAGCAAAGGCTGCTCTTCCAGAGGACCTGAGTTTGTTTCTCAGCACCCACAGTAGGTGGCTTACAACTACCTGTGACCCAGTTCCAGGGGATCCAGTGCCTTCCTTCAGGCTTCTATAGGCACGGTGTGTGTGCACACAGACACACAAACAGATAACTTTTACAAATCTTTAAAATATTAGAGCAATTGGAAGAAGAGTGCACATGCCCAGTAAAGTTTTTTTTTTTTTTTAACTAGGACATTAATAATCAAGGCACAAAAAACTTTAGGTCCAGGGACTATTTTAAAGATAGATCCTAGGGGATTATAAGGGATAGCACCAACAATGACTAAAATGACTGTCTGTAGTGTTTTGAGTGAAAATGTCCCCCATAGACTCAGGCACTTGAAGACTTGATCCCAAGGTAGAGATACTGTCTGGGAAATTTAGGAGGCACTGCATTGCTTAAGGAAGTATGCAACTGGGGTTGGCCCTTGAGATTAATTGATGTCCTGCTGAAGCAAGCACAGGCTTTGAGATCAAAGCCTCCACCACTTCTAGTTTGCCATCTCTGTTTGGTACTTATGGCTAAGGATGCCTGCTGCTTGGTCTATGCCTTCCTGACATTATGAACTCAGTTCTCTGCAACTGTAACCCACAATACACTCTTTCTTCTACAGGTTCCCTTGGTCAGGGTGTTTTACCAAAGCAACAGAAAAGTGACTAATACAAATGATAATATTCCTAATAATCTTCACAGAATCAGTCATTAAATAGATACATTTGAAAAGACAGATTAACCACTATATTGTTGAACCTTCTTTTTTCATTTTTTGGTTGAGAATAATGATAGTATTTACCTAACTATTATACTCTGTCAATGTGAGAATCATATAAAATCCTGGGTGTCAAAATATTTCCAAAGACAAATATGATACAATGATAATTATTATCTGAAGGCTGACTTCTGGGCATGTTTAAGAGTACCTGAAAAAACCCTTCCTGCAATCTCACTTTCTTTCCTAGTATGTGTCAGAAGTCCCCAATAAGCAGAGTAGACACCTGTCTATTTGAGCCTTCATTTTTTAGGCATCAAAGAGCCCTTGAAGACGCAGTTGTATAATAGCTTTTTTATGATTAGCAGTTAATAGCTCAGTGGGGACTGACAACAGTATAAAAAGGTGAAACCGTGTGACTAATGCTCAATTTATGCTTCGGAAAAGCATACCTGGAGGGCTGATACCAAAAAGAGAAGATTTCATAGTCTGTATGTTTGTACCTTACGGTTTTCTCCATAAGCTATAGTATTTCCCATGCCCCATGTCACACAGGTATATTTTTAGTAAGAAGAAAACTACAATTTTTTTCCTTTTGTTTCTTAAGACAGGGCTTCTCTGTGTAACAGTCCTGGGTATCCTGGAACTCACTCTGTAGACCAGGCTGACCTCAAACTCAGAGATCCTCCTGCTTCTGCCTCCCAAGTGCTGGGATTGAAGGTGCACCACCACCACCACCCAGCAAAAGGTCCAATTTTACATTTCATAGCTTTTAGGTAGAGGTCCCAGAGAAGTGGTGATAGTGACTAGAATAAGGAATAATTTATTTTGCATAAATTAAAGAAAAATAAGAGCTGTTATCCTGATAACAGCTAATCCAGGTAGTCATCCAGTTATCCAAATAATCAGCTGTTGTCCCGAGAAGTAAAATGCTGGTTGCATAAGCATGAAGACCTGGTCCTGATCTCCAGGACCCATGTAAAACCAGCTGTGGCCACATCCACCTGTAGCCTCAGCACTGAGGGCATGGAAATGAGAGGATCCTGGAGGATCCAACCAATCGGTAGTCTCACATCAACCTCGGAGCTCCACACGTACACATATGAAGTCACACGCATGTATACATATATGTATACACCATACACACAAACAATGGGGAAAACAAAGAAATCTGCAACTTTTATGAGAAAATAAAATGACTACCATTACGGCAACAAACTGCAGGCAGAGACAGCTTCCGTGGGGAGTGACTTGTTGTGGCTCATGGCCTCAGCCCACAGTCAGCTCATTCTTTGAAGCCAGCAGCAAATCAGAAGCATTAAAGTAGCAGGGCATGGTGGAGAACACTTGCTCATATCAGGTGGCCAGGAAACAGACTGATAGATTAAGGAGGCCCTGATAAGACAAAGCTCCCAGAACACATCCCAGAAACCTACTACCTCCCAATAATACCACCAAACTAGCACAATCAAAGCAATGGATTAATCTACTGATTAAGCTGGAGTCCTCATGCCCCAATCATGTCAATAGTTGGATTCATCACCCCAATCATGTCAATAGTTGGATTCATCACCTGAGGATCAGTCCTTGAATACATGAGTCTTTGTGGAGCAAACTTCAGAGCTAAGTGACAACAGGCAATCTCCCCAAACTGTACCTAAGTTCAAGGGTCTCTAAGGCCACTGGCCTTGAGCTTATATGGCGAAACACAACCCACTTCAGTGACTTTCAGATCTGTTTCCTCCTTGTATAACCTTTTTCAGCTCTTGCGTTAGGATATTTCCTGTATACTATTTGTTGATGATATAGAAAAATCTCAATATTTTGATGCCTCCTATAATCTTCCTTTAAATAAAAATGACCTCATTCATGTCCTGTTACTAATTCATAAAATCGATAGTAACAGTACTATTTATTTAATTCTACTTATGTGTGCTTCTCAGGCCTGTCGCACCGCTGTGACCTCACTGTCCAACTGTACAGACTTGGTGCTCTTATCGGCATTCTGGTGTCCTGTGTGGGTGAGGCACGGCTTTGTGTTGTGCACGTGTGTAATCCATGTGTGCAGAGGTACTATGGAGCCCAGGTCAAACTCAGGTCGCTTGATTATGTGATCAGTCCCTTTATCACTGTTGTCTATGACTAGCACATTTCATAGATGAGAAAACTGAAAATTACAGTTGTCAACTCTGTGGAGATCAATTGAAAAGGGGAGAGATGTCTCCATGAGAGTCGTGTAGGAGACAGATACACGGGGGAAGGCTGAGAATCAGAGAAATTATAGAAAGCCACTGAATGGTAAAATAGTTTTTAATCAAGGCATTTTTTTACCACATATATTTTAAACTACTTTGTGATACTTTATTCAGTGGAATTTCTTTTGAAAATAACCCTTATTAGTGTGATAGTTGTAATTTAATAATTTTTAAAATGTCTTTATGAGTGATTTCACTTACCATTGAAAAAAAGTCAATTATATGTAGTTCTACAATAAGGTAGTCTGCATTTTTAGTGTCCGCAGTAAAATGGTCTACTCCCTGAAACACTACTCACCTTTAGCACCGACAGCTCAGCAGATTGAGTACTTAGTAATGACAGAGGAGATAACGTGTTTTGGGAGTATCTCACTCTGATCTAGATGCTTTGGGTCCACTGGAAAGGAAATACCTAGACCCTGCCTCATGGGTTCCCCGATAAGTGCGGAATGCTAAATTATACAAAGAAAAAAAATGATTTCTGAGTAGTATTACAGAAAATCAAAAAATCTCATAGTGGCCCTCCTCAATTGTGATTAATTAGTTCCAAGAGCTCAAGTCTGAGTCGTTCTTTTGAAAATTGTTGAAAAGAAGGGGTTGATAGACTCCCTCACTGGCTAGTTTGGGGATGGAGAATAATAATATCATATGGACATAACCAATAGATTTGTGGAAGTTTCCAGGAAACTTTAGAGAAGTTATCAGAAGTTTTGATAGGTCTGTGGTGGTTCAGCTACCCTGCCTGTGTGAGCTGTGAGCTATGTAAGGTTTCTGTGACTGCTCGTGAGTCTTTGGCTCTTTCTCCTTCACATTTCAACCTTAATAGCTACCCATTAGCATCTCTGGTTTCCCTACCTACTAGAGTAGAGAAAAACACTCAACAAAGATATGAATCTAGACGTAACTGTTATCGGTGTTACGTATTAGTACACATTGAACATCTTCCAAATATGTAATGTTTGCTCACAGCATTTCCACATCTGGAAAATGTGGAAAATTTAAAATGCTTAGCTGGCTTTTGGGTAACTGACAAATTCCTGATGGACAGCCTCAAGGAAAAAAGTGTTTCTGATGCTCTTGAAAATAATAATTATAATGAAAGACACATTTAGTAGGCATGTGGAATGTGCTTTAATTTCTTTGAGTTAAAAATCTCATCACGGTAATAAAAACCCAGCTTTCTCATGAATGGAGAAGCCAGTTAGAAGAACTTTGGTCGTCCGTTCTGCAAGATATTATATTCAGTAATTAATTTTATAATAACTGGTTCACACATATAAAGAAGTCCATTTGCATAAAAAATTACTGCTTAAATGACAAATCAATTATTACACACAAAGTCAATTATTATACACTTGTTTAAGGCTGAATATCATAATTAAAATTTGAGTAATTTGCTGTTTTTCCTAATGCAACACAGTACAGTAATTAGTATTCTAGCACTGTGAGATTAAGCATCTCTATAAAGCCATTAAATAAAAATCCCTAACTCTAATGCACAGGAAATCCTGATAATTGTAAGGTTTCAAAGAAAGGTGCTGTTTTTCTCTTAACAGGACTGATCGTTGAGCTCCAGGCTGCACGTGAGAAGGAGGTAAACATGACAACTGGGCAGTGCTCCTCATTTTCCTGAACCGAGCATGGGCTGAGGAACTGGGAGCTTGAACTTGGGAAATAAGCATCTTTCTGATCGAGTGGAAGTCACCCCTACCCTATAAAGAAATTGCGATTCTTGAAGCGAACATCAAAGAGGGGCTTAGTGCTGCGTTTTCTAATTAGGCTTGGAAGCCCCAGAGGAGAGGAGCATTTAGTATTTTAATCCCACTGAAATGCTGAGTGAAAAACACTCACAAAGGCAGCCACCTCATCACAGGAGAACTAAAGTCTGGGAGCCACTGACAAACAAGCATCATTGAGAAGCGGGCACCGGCCCACATAGCCATGTGGATCAGACAAGCTATAGGGATTCAGTTCTACCCAAATCTGACCCTTTGGGGGATATTCTAGTAGCTGTCATTTCACACACAGTAAGCACTTAAGTCTGCCATTGTCCTGTACCCGCAGGAAGAAGGGTCCAAGATGGCAAGGTGGGAGGGCTGGGAAGGAGAAATAGGGATGAAGAGAAATAAAGACAAAAGCGAAGGCTGGAACCATGAAGTCTTGCACAAGCCGATGACCTAGGCCAGGCAAGTTTATAAAGAAGTACAGCATCATAGACACTGTTTCCAGGGAATGAAGCACCCAAGGCCAGAGGGAGCAGAGTCAGACAATGTTGACAGAAAGAACAGGGGATATCACAGACAGAGCTGCTTAAGGACTGATAGCCACAGCCCAGAAGGAAAAGTTAGGGCCCCAGAAACCTCAGCCTTGACTCTTCTAAGGCACTGGCCCCAGTCCTAGACTGATGTTGCCAACTTCACTCTTAGACAAGGACACAAACTAAAGCTCCCTTTGTCCTTTCATTATTGCCTCCGAGAAAGCTTGCATCCACCTGGCTCCTCACATGGCATGACCCGGCACACCCTGACCAACCGTGTAACACAGCATCCCCTCCCTGAGTCTCTCCCTGAGTCTGTCTTCTGCTACCAGCTTACTTCCTCCATGGCAGCCTGCCTGGCTTCCTTTCTCCTGACTCTGTTCTTGCTTGCCTGTGCTTTGCTTAGTCTGGACAGAATTTCCCATGCTCCCTGCATGACTGGGTCTACCCTTCTTTGTGTCCTCTGGGTCTCAGCTCAAGTGCTGCTTTATGCCTACGGCACTTCCTTACATGCTGTCTTAGAACTCCCTACCCACTTTTCTCCCTACTGCAGTATCATTTAATTATTGTTCATTTTTATACCCCTATTTTCTAGCAAGAAAATAAATCCCACGAGGGCAGGAATTGTTTTGCTCACTGCCATACCTCAAGCATCCGGCTCAGCTGTTAGTATTTTGTAAGAATCAGTTAAATGCTATGGGATGAATACATCAGTGGTTGTATTCACAATATACTCCAACCCAACACCACCTTCAGTGTATCTATCCAGGCTATGTAAATAGCGATGATAAATGAACAACTTTATAATGACGACTAGCCATCACTTATTCATTTAAAAAAGCATTATTTATTATTCAGAATATGTCAAGACTTTTACAAGTGCTGCATATATCGCAATGAGCAAAACAAATTTATATCATTGAGTATGTATTTTATTGGTGATTACCAACATCATCAACTATATAATATAATACCCAACAGAGATGAGACCTATTCTGACAAAAGGAACAAGGTCAGGGGCTGTATAGACTTCCAGATGCTGTTCCGTGAGAGCTGGTGAAGGAACTCCTGCCAGAGTGAGCTGTGTGTGTGAATCAAAACGAGCCCATGGAAAAATTGTCAGAAGCATAGCATGGGGTGAGCCCACTGTTACAGGTATTGTATTGGAACCATATAATATTGGAACTGAGGACAGGCAGCCCCGAGGCACTGGAGTGGCAGTCTGGTAGACAAGAAAGTTGGAGAAATATCTAGGGCATATTTTTCTAGGGTTCCATCAGCATGGGACTCTCGGTGCCACTGGAAGCTACTGGAGAGTTGCCAGCAGGACAGTGACTTGAGGTGACTTAGATTTTGCAAGATGGAAGGCTGGAGACTGTGTTCTGTAGAAAACAGATTGAGAGGGGGTGAGTGCGGAACCTGGAAATGCACGGACTTGCAGGGGATGATTGGTCTTTGCAGTGGTTGCACGTTACTAAGGTCACCTTGGTAATTGGGAGATGAAATAAAAGGGCTGGGTACTGTTACTCGGGTATATATAAAATGCAGAGCTTGGTAGCTGGGTTCAGCAAAGGCCCTTGTCATACTTATTTAAGATGTTTAGAATGAAGAGAAGTCCAGAGTTCAGCACACCCAGGACATCGTCTTTCTAATATTGAAAAAAGAAAAAAAATATAGCAAAAAGTATAGCATTTTTCAATCATTCAACTGCAAAGAAAGAAAAATAGAATCAGCAGAAATAACACACGAAATTAACCACCCAGTTCCACCCATCCTCCTGGGAAATCTGTGGCCAGGCTGGCCCCATTAGGCAGTTGTGGTCACATTAAATGAGACATGCATGGAGGAAGTCACCCTTAACCCCAAAGGAGCAGTCACAGCATCAGCCAAAGCAGAAAATAAGTTTGCTTTCTCTGTCCTATCTTGCAGTTCCCTTGTTTCTAATTCCCACTGTTACATAAGTGGCTCCGCTTGCTTTTCAGTAAAGACAATACTTTATGCTACTCTACCTTGAAGTCACTAATTACTTGAATCCACTAAAAATCTAATTTATTCTTGTGATCTAACTATCGTGGCATTCTCATATTGACAGAGACAGAGACACCCTAGTGGGTGAAGGTACTTCAATGTCCCATGGACCCATCAGATTTTGAATAACAAAGGGTTGCTTTGTATACTGTTGAACAATTTATGATTTAAGCCTCTGCTTAGAGGAGGTCCAGTGATACTTCCCATTCTTAGCTTTTCTGATTGTTTCTGGAAGGGCCTGTTATGCTCTTGTGGCTAGAATGTTTAGCTGGTAACAGGGTCTCTCCTTAAAACTATTCCCTATTTGCAAGGGATGTGGGGGAAGAAAAAGCAAGGGTCAGCTCAGGCTCTGAATTCAAAATATCCAGATTTGAATTCAAGTCTTTCTACTTAGTGGCTATACAACATTGAGTGAGTTATTTAGTCTCTATATGCCTCAGTTTCTTGATATATAAAACAGGACAATCACTTCCTCCTTCCCTCAAAGTAATTACCTCCTCAAAGTAGTATCATGCAGAATTAGGATCTGTAAAGTATTTATGCCTACATCTGATAGATAGCTATCAAGAGTTATCGGCATGATTACTGTGACTCAATGATGGGGCTGTTTCCTGCTAACTATGGCTTCCAATAATGGCACTTTGGAAACGGCTATGTCTAGGCAAAATCTCCTATTTCCAGGTCTTCTCAAAGATATCTTGTTTTGGTCCTTAGTTCTGGACAGAAGCATAAAATTTAACAGTCTTTGAACTCTGTTAAATCCTTGTCTCCTGTGTCCTGAACAGAATTGGGATCCATCATCTTGACAAATTTGTAGCCTGTGTAGAATAGTTCTTACACTGGTGAATGTTTAAACCCATACCTTACATCTACGTGGAGAAAAGACTTCAGACTGTCTTCTTCCAGCTAGATTCTACTTCCAAGAAAACTAGATTGCTGCCTTTAATTACCTAGGAACCCTGCTTCACCCCATCAAGTAACAGAACATACAAGAATGGATAAGAGTATATTTCTACACCCAGTGTCTTCATATGGTTGATCAGTGAACTACCTGATATGTTGGAGTTTTACCTATTGATGTGGGCCATATCTAGATGGCTTACAATATCTTATTTTAAAGGGATAATATATTAAATAAATACATCAACACATATTTTAAATGTTTTCCTTTATTTTATTTACTTGTATGGTTGTTTTATCAACATGTATGTCTGTGTCCCAGGTTTATGCACTGCCTTCAAAGGCCAGAATAAGAGGGTGTCAGATCCCCTGGAACTGGAGTTACAGACACTTGTGATCTACCATGCGGGTTCTGGCACTCAAATTCAGATCCTCTTGAAGATCGGCCAGTGTTCTTAACCACTGAGCCATCTCTGTAGGCCGATGGAGATTATAAAACACAGAAGTCAAACCTGTATGGCTTATACACAATGAGATTTTATTTCTTATTCATGAAAAGAATACAAGATAGTTGTAACTATCTGGCAGCTCTCCTCCACTCAGTCATTCAAGGAGTAATTTAGATTCTTTACCTTTGGTTGATCTGAACCCTAATGACATCCAGAGCCTCTCTAGAAAGAACTTGACCAAGACAAGCTCGTTTCCTTCAGCACAGCCTTTTCCACTCACAGCCATTGTGAACGGGATCTATGATCATATCTTATCTACAAGGGTTGTCAAAGGTGTTCCCAAACCAAAATGATACGTTCTAGCTACATCTTCAACAGACAAAAGGCAGGCGTATATTTTAGGGGGCAGTTACCCATTTCGAGCATAGAGAAAACAATTCACTTTTATCTCCGTCATTCAAAATGCACAAACTTCCAATTCAACTTTAGAACCAGCTTACTCCAGCCCAAACTTAAAGCCCACCAGTGAATTACTATCAGACAAATTGAAATATTTTTAAAAGGTGTAATTTTAAACAGTATCTTTATTTCTCCTGCCACATTCTTTACAGGGAGATACAATTTTAAAAAGAGACAGTATTTGCTGACAAAGAACATGAGATACATTCTTATCCTCAAAATCATGTCTAGGAAAATTTAACCTTGACTGAAGTAGCACAGACACATTAAAAGGGTGACTGAATTCCTTCCTACAACAACTTCTTTTTTTTTTTTAAAAAAAAAAAGAGGCTTTTCTACCATCCAAATGATGACCACATTAAGTCTCTCATAAATCCAGAGATGGTGGCAAATAACTGACTTCATGGCATTCATTAGCAATATTTGAAAGGATATTTTTAACTTTAATAAGCTAATTCAATTCATGCTCAGGGGTTGTTGAAATAACAAGATTTCAGTGTGCTAAACAAATACCCCCAACTCGGGCAGCATCATTCTCTACATTACTAATGCATCGCACATAAGCTTTCCTAATATTGGTGCCACTGTGCAAACAGTACTGTCACTTAGAGCCACGTTTACCTTTTGTAAACAAATGATTCAATTAATAAGCCTCATTGGGGAATAGTACTTTTGACTTAAAGGTTGCTTTTCTACAATTGTGTTATAAAAGAGTCTTCACATGCCGGGAGCTTATGACCTATGTGCGGTTCAGGATTCGCTAATGAACTGCCCAGCTGCTGAGCTGGGTAAATAGAAAAGGCCATTTCTCTTTGCTCTTTTCACACCTTTTAATTGGAAGAAGTATGTTTTGGTCTGATTCATGCCACTTTTATGTGCTAAGACTTGTGTGCATAAAAATCCAATTGAAATTCTACAGGCAGCAGGGGTCATATTTTTTAACATAGGCAGCCGTGTTGCTCTGATTCTACAGGACAAGGATTAATAGATCCTGAGTGACATGATGGATTGGTCAGAGAATTACATTCCAACCTAAGTGAGTTTTAAGTCCCATAATGTGTCTGTCCACATTTCTAAAGCAATTACTTTCCAAGTAGAATGCACAAGGTGGCCCAAGGGGGTCAAGAAAGATTGTATTAGCCAAGATTCCTTCCAGTCGCAAGTGATAGAAGACCCTCAAAATGGATTAGGCAAACATGGAATGTTCAATGCATATCTGTGAAATGTCTATGAGCAAGCTGATGTCAGCCAAAGGCTGGTAAGTCATTGGGTATCTCAGATAGATAGATAGATAGATAGATAGATAGATAGATAGATAGATAGATAGATAGACAGACAGACAATAGATAGATAGATAGTGGGTAGGTTGATAGGTAGGTAGTTAGGTAGATAGATAGACAGACAGACAGACAATGAGTAGGTAGGTAGGTAAATATGTAGGTAGGTAGATAGATAGGTAGATAGATGACAAATAGAGAGAAATAGACAATAGACAGAGGTATAGATAGATAGATAGATAGATAGATAGATAGATAGTAGGTAGGTTGATAGGTAGGCAGGCAGATAGATAGATAGATAGATAGATAGATAGATAGATAGATAGATAGATAAAAGTAGGTAGGTAGGTAAATAGATAGGTAGATAGATGACAAATAGAGAGAAATAGACAGAGGTATACACATACACACATACACTCTAATTAGAAGGAAAATACCCATTTATTCTGACGAGGAATGTTAGGAAAATATGAAAGCAGTAAGAGAGTTGAGTTAATACCGTAGCTCAGGAGCGGCAGCAGAGCTGATTGATGTCATATGTATGATTAATAAATGAGAGCTGAAGAAGACTGGGTCTTAAAGAAGAAAGAAGGGTATTGTTTTCAGAAAAGAGAAGAGAAGCTGATGTTCTCGTGGGGATGCACTAAATAGATGGCAATTCAAAGATATAAGCCCACTTCACGTGGAAGATATTCCACTCAACAGATGCAACTCTGCTGATTTTCCCAAGATTTGTTCCTTGAAAAGTAACTCCTTTTACGTGGGACACATTAATTTGAGAATCTGAATGCTTAATGTTTTCTCATCTTTTCTGATGCCACAAATTCAATCCTTTGGTAATTGTTTTTTGCATAGGTGGAAAAAAGCGCCATTCTCTCCTGAGAACAACTAAGGTAACATTGATAATATACTCACAGCATTCATTAAGAATGGTTTGGGGCCCGGCAGTGGTGGTGTGCATGCCTTTAAACCCAGCACTAGGCAGGAGGCAGAGGCAGGCAGATTTCTGTGACTTCAAGGCCAGCCTGTTCTATAAGCTGATAAGTGATATTTATCCAGAAAGTTGTCCATTTCCTTTAAGTTTTCCAATTTTGTGGAGTACAGGTTTTCAAAATATGACCTAATGATTCTCTGGATTTCCTCCTCTGTGTCTGTGGTTATGTCCCGTTTTCATTTCTGATCTTGTTAATTTGGATATTCTCTCTCTGCAGTTTGGTTAGTTTGGTTAAAGGTTTGTCTATTTTGTTGATTTTCTTGAAGAACCGACTCTTTGTCTCATTGATTCTTTGTATTGTTTTCTTTGCTTCTATTTTGTTGATTTCAGCTCTCAATTTGATTATTTAATGCCATCTAGTTCTCCTGGATGAGTTTGCCTCTTTTTGTTTTAGAGTTTTCAAATATTCTGTTAATTCACTAGCGTGGGATTTTTCCAGTTTCTTTATGTAGGTATTTAGTGCTATGAACTTTCCTCTTAACACTGCTTTCACTGTGTCCCACAAATTTGGATCTGCTGTGTGGTTGTTTTCGTTACATTTTAGTAAATCTTTAATTTCTTCATTTATTTCTTCCTTGACCCATTGATGCTTCAGATGAGCATTGTTTAATCACCATGTGTTTGTGGACTTTCTGAAATTAGTGTTGCTATTTAATTCTAATTTTAAGCCATGGTGATCTGATAAGATACATGGGGTTATTCCAAATTTTTTTCAACTCTCAACAGAAGAATCTAAAATGAATGAAAGACACTTAAGGAAATGCTCAACATCCTTAGCCATCAGAGACATGCAAATCAAAACAACTCTGAGATTCCATCTTACACCTATAAGGATGGCCAAGATCAAAAACACTGATGACAACTTATGCTGGAGAGGTTGTAGGGTAAAGGGAACACTTCTGCATTGCTGGTGGGAGTGTAAACTGGTACAGCCCCTTTGGATATCAGTATGGCAATTTCTCAGAAAATTAGGAAACAACCTACCTCAAGACCCAGCAATACCACTTTGGGGTGTATAGCCAAAGGTTGCTCAGTCATATCACAAGGACACATGCTCAACTATGTTCATTGTTTGTCATAGACAGAACTGGAAACAAACCAAATGCCCCTCAACCAAAGAATGATAAGGAGAATGTGGTACATTTACACAATGGAGTACCACACAGCAGAAAAAAATAACGACATCTTGAATTTTGCAGGAAAATGGATGAAGCTAGAAAACATCATACTGAGTGAGATAACCCAGACCCAGAAAGACAAATATCATATGTGCTCATTCATAAGTGGCTTTTAGACATAAAGCAAAGAAAATCAGCCTACAATTCACATTCCCAGAGAACCTAGACAACAAAGAGGACCCTAAAAGAGACATACATGGATCTATTCTATATGGGAAGTAGAAAAAGACAAACTCTCCTGAGTAAATGAGAGCATGGGGACCATGGGAGAAGGTAGAAGGGGAGGAGAAAGGAAGGGAGAGGAGTAGAGAAAAATGTATAGCTCAATATAATCAATAAAAAAAAATTAAAAAAGAGCTAGTTCCAAGTTAGGCTCCAAAGCTACAGAGAAACCCTGTCTCAAAAAAAAAAAAAAACAAAAAAACAAAAAAACAAAAAGAATGGTTTTTGGAGAGATGGCTCAGTGGTTAATAGCTCTTGCTGCTCTTGAAGAGGACCCAGGTTCAATTCCCAGTACCCACATAGAAGCTAACAACTGCCTGTAACTCCAGTTCCTGAAGGCAGAAATGATTGGATGCTTAACAAAAAAGGAATCTCACACTAGCTCAGAACTAAAAAAACAGATTGGTGTTTATTAAGGAGTAGACTTACAAAGTCAGGATGTTCTGCTTGAACAATGGACGATGATCAGATCCAAAGAAAACTGAACAGCCAAAACGGGACCCAGGGGCAAGCAGAGAGAGGAAGGAAGAGGCCAGATGCGTTTCCGCATCCAGGTAAATAGTCCATGAGGCCACGCCCCAGTAGGTGGATAGGTATTAGCTATAACCTTCCCACAGTCCTCCCCCTTTTATTTAAATAAGAGAGTTTTAAACCTACTATAAAATTATATACACTAAGAACAAATATCCTATTCTTACTAGCTTAAGTCTTGTATAATAAATAACTTGGCCAAGTCATGAAAAAAAGTAACTACATTTTCTAGTCTTCAACCCCATTGAAGATCTGAGAAGGGAAATAATGTTACCTGAGTAACTAGGAAGTGCAATCAAACAACTTCCAAAACATGCAACAAATCACAGAGACAATTGGCTACCTGGGCAATCACCCAAAGTCATATTTGCAACGCTGAAGCAACCAACTTTGTCTAAGGCCTAGAATAACTGACAGAGTATTTTTAAAGGCAAGAAATTTTTCAAAACCGTCTTACCCTATCTTGGTAAGATTTGACAGTTCTGCTTATCCATTTCCAGATACTATGTATTTTGTCAGTCGCTGAGGTATGGGCAGTTCCTTGCCCAAAGGCTGGTTTAGCCAAGAAGAAAACAAGCTCCCAGTGGAGTGTCTTTGGTGCTTAACATTCTCTTGGTAATAGATCGGTGTTGCCAGAAGTGATTGTGTCTCACTACCACAGAACTCTAAGTTAAATTAAATGCCGTTTTCTACAGCTCTTGGAAGCTTATCTTTGAAGATTATCTATCTATACAAAATATATTCTCTATATATCTAAAGAACCTGATTAGTCTAATTATAAATATGACAAACATAGATGACTATTGATCTATAATTCTTAATATCTATCTAACTTAAAGACTAAGACAATAAACAACTGTGCAATAAATGAGGACAATGACCTCAAAATGTAAAGAATGTATAAGTATCTTGATCAGAGGTAGAAATGAATACTGCAATGTGGTAAATATATATATATATATCAATACATAAACAACATATAAGTATCTTAATCAGAGGTAAAATGTAAACTGCAATATGTCAAATATATATATCAATACATAAAATATTTTAAACAGATGTAGAAGCATTCATGCATATGATATTCAATATAATTTAACTTTGTATCCACATACAAGAATCTATACCAATGTAATTGTCTATAAACAATAACTCACAAATACCAATCTATTATCCCATCATCCAATTTTCCCTTTTTTTTAAAAAAAAAAAAAAGATCCCTGAGCTTATAAAATTGGAGGGCTCAACCTCCAGCCTGAAGGGCAGGAATTCAAACCCACGTGGTGCCAAGTGAAGGCAGAAATGTTTGGACACTTAACAAAAAAGGAATCTCACACTAGCTCAGAACTAAAAAAACAGATCGGTGTTTTATTAAGGGGTAGACTTACAAAGTCAGGATGTTTTGCTTAAACGATGGACAAAGATCAGATCCAAAGCAAACCGAACAGCCAAAATGGGACCCAGAGGCAAGCAGAGAGAGGAAGGAAGAGGCCAGATGCACTTCCGCATCCAGGTATATAGTCCATGAGGCCACGCCCCAGTAGGCGGGTAGGTATTAGCTGTAACCTTCCCACAGCAAGTTCCAAAGGCTCTGATGCTCTCTTCTGGCCCCCAAAGGCCATGTATGCATGCTGTACACAGACATATATGCAGGCAAACATCCATACATGTAAAAGAAGTGTAAATTTTTTTTAATAACAATGGTTCTTGGGTTCTTTGAGGTGGTTCATCATTAAAGGAACTTGCCACCAAGCCTAACAACCTGAGTTCAATCTCCAGAACATGGTAGAAGGAGAGAACTGTCTTTTGCAAGCTATCTTCTGACCTCCATACATGTTCTCTTGTGGGTGTGCCCACATACATAATTATTTAATGTAGAAAATATAAGAAATTGTTCTTAGAATCCTAGGTAGTAAAACTATGGAAATTAGATATTTTTCTTATAGATATTTGAAAGTATATATAAAATATTATTTTCATAGTAAGGATAACCCATAGATTTTCTTAGGTTCTTGTGACATGCTTTCTTTTGGGCCACCAACCATTTCCCAAATCATGAGACAGAGACTTATTGTTAGTTATGAATGCTTGCTCTTATGCTTGTTTCTTGCTCCTATAATTTATATTAACTTATTTCTCTTCAACTCAGGGCTTTTTACCTTTCTTTCAGTCCCCACGTCTTCTTCTCTCCTTGCTCTGGCTGGCTCATGGCTGAATGACTGGCTGGCCCAGGGCATTTCCTATTCTTTCTTCATCATTGGCTCCTCTTCTCTACTCCTTTTGTGAGCCTAGATTCCTCTTCCTACTTGTTCTCTCTGTCCACCAGCCCCACCTATTCCTCTACTGCCTACCTAATCAGATCTTTATTAGACCAGTCAGGTGCCTTAGGCAGGCAAGGTGAAACAGCAGCACATCTTTAAATAATTAAACAAATGCAGCGTAAACAAATGCAGCACACCTTTATATAATAAACCAGATATGGCATGAATGAATGTAACACATCTTTGTCTGGCTAAAGTAATATTCCACAACAGGTTTTTAGATTGGTAGACATCAAATAGTTCATGGCTTCTGAGACTTATATCCTTTCTTGTACAAATGCTTTTTCCAATGACTTACAGCCTCTCTGTGGAACAGCTATAAAATAATACACCAATATCCAAGTTCAAGAAATCCCAGAACACTGCTTCTTTTGTTCAGTTTTTTTCCAAATTGTAAGCAGACAAACATGATCTATAAAAAGAAAGAGGAAAAACATTTAATTTGAAATATCAACATAAATCAGATTACAGTGATATCCAAGAAATACATGATGCTTACAAAAACTAATTCTAATAAAATACTGAATTTAAAATATCAATGTAAATAAAATTCAATTATATTCAAGATATAAACAATGCTTATAAAAACTAATTTTATAATGAAATGAAATTCTCATAAATATCTAGTCATTTTGGGGGTTTTTCTAGAGACAAGATCTACCTTGGTTAATACTATTTTATAATCAATTTATGTTCTTTCTCAGATTAATTTTCAGTGTCTTTAAATAAAAGCTATGGCATATTTCTGCCTACAGGCACACTAAAATTTCGGTCTTTTTATAGCTCTGTCATTCTGTGTGCATGTAATATGTTATGATCAGGTCAACTGATATCCCAGAGGCTAAAGGAGGTATCAGTGTTCGGGGGGCATAGCTCCATGTCACAGAATCATGACAGGACTTAAATTTGGCAGGCAAACATAGAGCTAGCTTAGCAATGGACCCACATGAATTGAGCTTCGCACACCCATATTTCTCAACAAAACACTCTGCAACCCAGGGCCTCACCTGCATCAAACATGCATACACCACTCTCCAAACAAAGCAATCAGGTCACTTTAACCTGTGGCCACCTAGCAACCCTGAGTAACTCCCCTTTTCTGAGCACATATGTCCTAGAATATATCCAGAAAGGACGAAATAAGCCTATACAGAACTGGACTGGTTTTTGATGTATGTGTGATAAGGTAAACTGTGACCTCAGAATGACCTTTTAGGGGAGATCTTATGCCTATGCATGACTGAGCGTGAACATGAAATAAAATCTGGTGCATCATGGTAAAGGACATACAGAAGAAAGGCTTATGTATCCAAATCTATCACCTGAGACAGAAAAACTCTATCTCATTCTTAGCAGTTGAGCCCTCCTTCTGGAAACCAGACAATGCATCATTGCTCTGGAGCAGGCTAACTCAGGGAGCCCCTGGCTGTTCTTTTGAGTATCTCACCTGTCCTTTGATTTGGTTTTTGAGTAAAACCTTTTGCTGCTCCATAATTTGTGTGCTCTTCCAATTCTTTGAACAAGGTAGCTCACGGATAGCAGGTCCATGCTGAAAGCATGCTAAAAAAAGCAGACTGAGGCACACAGAGAGAACAAGCCTTCAGGTTCTGGTTTGCCTTGACTCTTAAGAATAAAGACTTGAGAACCCCAGAGCAGACAGCCAAACAGGTACCTGTTGGAGATGGGACTGGGCTTAGAGAGGCAAACACTGCATAGACTACCACAACAAAGCACCATAAACTCAGACTTATGATTTCAACCCCAGAGGTTTATTTTCCTTGTTTCTCAATGTTTGAAGTAGAGCAAGATATTAAAGTTGTTCTCTTTAGAAGGTGGAAGTAAATTTTACTTATGCCTTTATCCTAGTGCATGGTAGCTTGCTTGGGACGTCGTTGTCTGAAGAAGTACACTGGTAATCTCCATCTTGACCTTCATGTGATGTCATTGCATGAGAATACCCACCTTTATATCCAAATCTCTTTCATGGGGACTTCATTCACACGACAGTAAGAGTGCCCTCTCACTCTGGTGAGGCCTGCTCCTTACCTCAACTGCTTCTACAGAAACCTCCTCTCTAAACACATTCATAGTCAGAGGCAATAGGAGCCGGGACTTCAGAATATAAATTTTTAAGAAGAAAAATACAATTCCTACAGGACATTTTCACTCAACTATTATCAGAAAGATTAAATGTGTTTGTAGAGCAGAAGTAGCCATGAACGTAGGAAGTACATAAATTAGGAAGGATTGGAAGTTAAAAGGGGAGGGATTTTCACCTACAGATAATGGTTTTGTGAATATATTAAATCCACAGACTCTTGTACAAACTTTCCCTTACATTCCACCAGTGTCAGGCTTTTTTTCTGGCCCCTGGCTCTGGGAGTTTGGATCAGAAAGCTTGGTGAATGAGAAATGGCTTTCTGAGCCTCATTCTTTTTGTCTGCTAAATAGATGGATTCGATCAGAATGATCCAAGTTCCGCTAATGCTAGGCATCTGAGAGATCATCTCCTCTGATATTTCAACAGAAAAAAATGAATTTTTGATGCTACCCTCTCCCCCTTCAAGGAGATTGGCATGTTAGAAGAGCTGACAAATCCTACAACCAACAACGCTTAATCTTGTCTGAACCAGTTTTCCCAACCTGTTTTACCACGTAAAATGTTTTTCTCACTAATTCCCATGCTCCATGCTGTGTGTGCCGTGAGAAACATATATTGGGAAACAATATGGCAAAGCATCTTCTAGATATAAATGACTATTTAATTCTGGGACGAGAGACAAAGGATGCCCAAGGAGAACTAACAACTAAATAACTGAGTTTCATCCCTTAAAATTTAGAGTCACAGAGTCTGATCTGTGCTCTGTGTTTCTGGCTGATACAACTTATTGTAGAAGACTCATGGCGCACTTAAGCAAGGTTTTGCTTCTAGATGGGGAAATTTATTTAAAATATTATGCATCTAGTGTTGTGGAATAATCTTTTTGTACACTGTGAAGAAGTGTTAGTCCGATTGGTTTAATAAAAAGCTGACTGGCCAATGGCTAGGCAGGATTTCCAGGCACAGAGGATGCTGCGAAGAAGCCAGAGTTGCGAGGAGATATGGAACAAACAGGATGGGCTCTACAATGTCAAGGAAACAGAGCCATGTAAAAGAACACAGATTAAAAGATACATATTTAAGTTATGAGAACTAGTTAGAAACATGCCTACGCTATCGGCAAACCTTTCATAATTAATAATAAGTTTTCATGTCATTATTGGGGGGCCAACAGCCCTGGCAGAAAAGTTAGACTATGATCTACTATTTATTTAGTTAAGGTTTCTGGTAGCCTAGGCTGGCCTCAAAGTTACTACATAGTGGAGGAAGACCAAACTTCTGCTCCTCCTACTTCTCCATCCCAGAGTTCTGAAATTAAAGGTAGGTACCACAACAACTGGTTTCTGCAGTGCCAGAGACTGAACCCATGTGGGAGTCCACTCAGGCAGAATCCAGCTGGGGGTACCCTGGAAGGACGTTGAGGCTGAGGGAATGTTAGATTAAGAGAAATGAAAACAGAAACATAAGATAGACCGGGCATACTGAAGGCCAATATCAATAACAAGTTTATTTCTCAGCCAGCACATGTACTAGAGGCAAGAGGCAGAATGAAGAGCAGGACAGTCAGCTGACCACCTCCCCACACTGTCCTTGGGAGGAAGTTCAAGCAGGTGCAATCTCATTCAGCTAAGCAGCCTCTAATCTCTAAGGAGAAGTACCTCTGGCTGGCATACACCAGTCCAAATCTTAATTGAAAATGTGCTCCTTCAACTGGGCTAAAATGCTCTTTTTATGGGCCAACTCAGATCTTACTCATTGCTCTCAAGTTTACTGGAAGGCAGAGCAGGCAAGCTTGAACTCAAATGAGTTCTTGAAGTCAGAACTGACTCCAGATGGAAACTGAGTCACCCGTGGGCTCCCACAGACTCAGGGCTCTGTGGGAGCTGGAAAAGCACTTGCCCACTGACTTACATCCTGAGCCCTAAAACTATTTATTCTCATGGCTGAGACTACAAAGATTAAAGAAGCAGAGTGCCTTCCACTCGATGTTAAACAACCGTGTTATGACTCTGATTAATTGTAGAACAAGGTCTCAGAAAAAATACTGCATGGATGGTGCTGACAGTGCAAAACCTAGGAGAAAGGGTCTCAGCCCTATATATTCTTATTGTAGATATCTGAGGTCAGTGCTGTCATCCTGGCTTTACATTTGGTGTTCGCAGTTGTCACAGTACTGAGGAAGAGAGCTAGACATCTGTATTCCCCATGCCTGTGTCCACATTATCATAATTATATAAAAAAATCCTTGAGAGAAGGGGATATCTTTTTTTATTTTATTGAGCTATACATTTTTATATGTTCCCCTCCCTTCCTCTCCCCTCCGCTTCTACCCTCTCCCATGGTCCCCATGCTCCCAATTAACTCAGCTTGTCTTTTACTAATTCCCATGTAGATTAGATCCATGTAGAACTTAGGGTCCTCATTATTGTCTAGGTTCTCTAGGATTGTGATTTGTAGTATGGTTTTCTTTGCTTTGTGTCTAAAAGCCACTTATGAGTAAGTACATATGATATTTGTCTTTCTGGGTCTGGGTTACCTCACTCAAAATGTTTTCTAGCTCTACCCATTTGCCTTCAAATTTCAAGATGCCATTTTTTTCTGCTGTGTAGTCCTCCGTTGTGTAAATGTACCACATTTTCCTTATCCATTCTTCAGTCGAGGGGCATTTAGGTTGTTTCCAGGTTCTGGCTATGACAAACAATGCTGCTATGAACATAGTTGAGCACATGTCCTTGTGGCACAATTGAGCATCCTTTGGATATATACTGTCTGTTTTTATGCCAATACCAAGCTGTTTTCAGTACTGTAGCTCTGTAGTAGAGTTTGAAGTCAGGGATTGTGATACCTCCAGAAGTTCTTTTTTTGTACAGGATTGTTTGGGCTCTCCTGGGCCTTTTGCTTTTCCATATGAAGTTGAGTACCATTCTTTCAAGGTCTGTAAAGAATTCTGCTGGGATGGGGGCTGGAGAGATGGCTCAGAGGTTAAGAACATTGCCTGTTCTTCCAAAGGTCCTGAGTTCAATTCCCAGCAACCACATGGTGGCTCACAACCATCTGTAATAGGGTCTGGTGCCCTCTTCTGGCCTGCAGGCATACACACAGAATATTGTATACATAATAAATAAATAAATATTTAAAAAAAAGAATTCTGCTGGGATTTTGAGAAGGGGATATCTTAAAGCAATTAAGCAGAACAAAGTGACTTGATCAAAAAGTCTTGTCCTAGAAATATCAAGGAAGCTTTATCTCAACAACATGGCTGCCTAGACAAGGTCTGAACAAGATGAACACCAACAGATAAGTTAAACAGGGAAGGGGAAATCTCACTGGACCCCACCCCTAGAAAACAAACCTAGGACAATTAAGGAATGCTGACAATGGGAGAAATGGTCTTCTCCAGGGAAAAACACTGACTGTCGAATACCAAGGGGTCAGTCCTGAAATAACCACAGACATATAGGAAACACAAACAAACTGAATGGGTTCAACCATGCTCCCACTCTATGTGTGTGTGTGTGTGTGTGTGTTTTCACGTGCGCACGCACACATGCACATGTGAGCACACACAGTAATACAAAGAAAAAGAGATTATGAATTTGAGAGGGAGCAAGGGGAGAGATGTATAAGAAAGGCAAGAGAAAAGGGAAGGGGGAAATGATGTAATCTTATTTTATGAGAAAAAGAATGTCTTGATCTAGCACATCATATTTCATGCTGTTTAGTATGAATTGTTGTCATCGTTGGTATCAGTACAGTTACTTCTAGACCAGAGTGAAATTGAAAGAACAGGAGTACATTTCCAAGACCCAGATTTCACTGAACAATAGAAAGTAAAAATCCATTACTAAATTCTTTGGTCTGCAGGTAGATTTGTAGACCCATGCTAACTATGGGAGAAAACAAAAGCTTAATTAATTTTAAAAACTCAAATCCTTTGAGACAGTCCCATACGTAGATTAATCAGTGGTTGCATTCTCGCTGGGTCTCTGGCATACTCTGGGTATTGTGAAGCTTCTCAATGTCACTAGTCAATGATAACTGGTATAAAATAAGACAGTCCGAGATCACCTAGAGAATCTTGATGCAGTCAGTAGCCAAACTGGTCATCTATTCGACCACTGCTTTGTGGGAAGTACATAAGAAACACAGAAGCAGGATCCAAGGCAGCTGAAGAATAGGTTGAAGTAAGAAGCCTTCAAAAGATACTGAAGCCCATTTCTAGCAGCCTAGCAGTGCTGGGGAGGAGCTGGAAGTCTCACCGGCAAACAGAGCAATATGGCATGAAGCATCATAGACGGGTTGACTTTGTGTGTATAAGTGTCAAGCAGACTGTGAGGAAATGAAACAGATTCTTCCATGGTGGCTACAAATGCAAATGAAAGGGGCAATCATTGTGTCTGCAGAGTGGAGAACACCGCTTCACAATTTCTCAGCATCAGTAACACCCATACATCCAGACTGGGAGCAAGCACAGGGTAGACTTTAAGTTAAAAAAAAAATGCTTCACCAGAAAAAATCCTTCAAGAACACAGAGCATTTGATCCTTATGGCTCCCTGTGGGGTTCCTTGCTCAGTTTCATTGTGTTCAGCACCCAGTTAAGCTTTGGCATACTGGATAGTAACTTTTCTCTCCATATCTAATGGAGATTTTTCTTCCAACCAGGATAAGACAAGTGGGGTAACATTGTGGATGGGTGGTGAGAGTCTCTCAAAATATTATTATGTAAGTTTTAAAAAATATAATAGAAACTAGAGAGTTTTGGGAAAGAAGGTAAAGCCCTTGTCAAACTGAACTGATAAAATTAGGGAGAGTAAGGATCTCAGATATTTAAAAGATTGTCCTACAAAAGAAAGCACAGACATTTCCAAAGAGCAGAACAGAAACCAACAGAAAGGAACCACAAAGATACAAATTTTAGTTCAGTACAATGGAGGCCTTTCCAAAGATATTTCAGACTTGCAGGGTATACTACACAGAGGTGGGTTATTTAGCTGACACTGGTCAGTGACTAGTTACTTGGGATGATACAGGATACAAAGTAGCTTCTCAGAAGCAGAGGGTTGATTACTTTTATGCCCCATTTGTTTCTTGTTCCTTCTACTGACTGCAAACTCCTTGGAGACAAGAATGGCATGTTCTACCTACCCCTAGCTCTCCAAGAACTATTGAAAACCACAGGCTCTCATAACCTATGATTAAACTGATCTCACAGCTCAGCTGAAAATCAGACTGTTGTGGTATAAAAGTGCAACCATATCAGCTCACATTGATTCGGTTCATTCAATCCAAAAGTGATCAGTTGCACAGATTTATTTAAAAAAAAAACCTCAATTTTCTTTCAAGTTCATGGCCTCTTTTTCTTTAAATGTTGTTAAATAAAAGACGGGTACATGAGATGGTTTGTAGGGAAAGATAAGGGGAGAAATAACTATAGCCTTAATTATAGCCTTAAAAAATACAAAATTAAAAACTTAATTTTGATCAACTATGTACTCCATGACTCTCTAATACAATACAGTTCTCTGTTAGTTATTATTTAATATGAGGTCATATAACGTATGCCAAAAAGACCAAAGTCATTTGACTTTTTTCACTTGCCAAGCTTAAATACTCATAAGTTGACTATAACTATATTCAGGAGAAAGTATCTTTTTAACATCTAGGAGACATACAACAGCCAAACAAAGCAAATTATTAAGAGACTCCGGTTCCATCCTTTCAAAACTTAATCTTTGTTTGAATTATGTACTCAAGCTATCATGTCGACCTTCAGATCTTCGCACTTCAGGCTGTCTTTCAAAATGTGGCATTGACATGCCTATCTTAATGACGTTTCATTAAGGTCACTGCTGCTTTTGCTGTAATAAATAGAGGAGACTGAAGAGCTCCTCGGCAGTCGGCTCATACAACACTGAAGAGCCGGGACTCTGTGCTTCTCGGGATGACAATG
>PVIU01004982.1:0-25000 GCA_004026605.1 Ondatra zibethicus
GTTTTTATCTCCAGGGTTATTTAACGGTCATGTTGTCTTCCTTCAGCTATAATCAGTCCTTTTAAAGGAGTCCCTTTGGAAAAGTGCTCAATTACCAGTGATAATATCCAGAGCTATGACTAATAAAATCATAACCATAAACCAGCCCATGAAGGTGGATACAGCCCATCTGTTTTGTGGATTTAAATATCCGAAGCTTCCTCCAAGCCCACAGAGTCCATTCCAACAACCAGAACATAGCCGGTCATTCATTGACTTGAAAATTTTTCTGACCACTCTTTCAGACCTCTCTGTTTATTTTTGCAACACATTACACATTTTAACTTGGCCCTATTTAAAGATGACCTTCTGTATTTGTTGATCTTGGCTCTGGGACTGACTATGTATTTGGCCTTTGCTTTGTTTTAGACTGGTTGTCTCCTGGCATAGCAACCAGGCAATGCCTAAGATTCTCAACAACTGGGCCAGATAAAGATCTCATGCTTAGGCCTTGAAAACTCTACTAGATCGCTTACAACGAGAGCATGCATGTCTTTCTATAGTGTCTCTAATTCACAAACTCATCAAAGACATTTGTCTGATATAACAGTATCATCCCTGATGATAAAAAAAAATGAACAAACTACTTCCCTATCATCTAGGAGCTCATGATACAAAGGCTGAAGATGTGGCCCCTTTGGCAAATGGGGAGCATGCCGTTCCTAACGGGGAAATGAGTATGAAACAGCCTCTGTGCCCCTTGATACCAAAGATGATGCTGATGACTCTCCAACAGGGGGCACTGCTTGCCATCAGAAGCCAACATTTCTCCAGCCTAAAGAAAGAAAATTCTGGATTTCATAGGATTTCAGACATTTCAGTAGTTAAAAGAACTCTAAAGCCAGATATCTATAGAGATGTAATCCAAAATGGATAATGCACGAAAGACATCCACCTTCTGAAAATACTTCATCTCTGAATCT
This sequence comes from Ondatra zibethicus, assembly GCA_004026605.1. NCBI lineage: Eukaryota > Metazoa > Chordata > Mammalia > Rodentia > Cricetidae > Ondatra > Ondatra zibethicus. Next base: position 963 of record PVIU01004982.1, read on the forward strand.
GAAATTTAAATTCTGGAAGGCAGACTTGGTGGCGCATGCCTTTGATCCCAACACTCAGGAGGCAGAGGCAGGTGTATCCCTGAGTTTAATGCTAGCCTGGTCTACAAAGCGAGTTCTAAAACGGCCAGGACTATACAGTGAAACCTTGTCTTAAACGGAAGAAAAAAAACTTGTATAATTTTGGTTGTGAGCTTAGCCTTTAACAGCTGAACCATCTCTCCCCCTTACCAGCTGCAGCACTCAAGAAAGTGGGCCCTGCACCTTACCTGGGTATCACAGTAGAACTGGCCCCACCCCTGCTCACTGCTACAGGAGATGAACTGGGGGGGGGTAGTTGGGGAGCAATGCTGGAGAGCTCATCTTGGTGGTGAGGACTGGGGAAAGCTGGTGGGCTGACCAACCCTGCAACTACTCAGGCCCAGAACCAAGGCTATGAGTTGGCCCATCCCAACATCCACCCCACCTGTGATCTGCTGGAGCATCTGAAGGGGTCAGTCCTGCAGACCCCAAGCTGCAGGATCTCCACAACAGGAGATCCAGGGCAACAGCAGATAATCAAGAGGAGTTCCAGTGATGGCCCAGCATTGATAGTGAGCAGAAACCAGAGGCCTCGAACCAGACCAACAACAACTCTTTGCAATAACACTTGCAAGTAAAGATATGTGGATAAAAGGGTTTACTGTGTGACTCACGGTGTCTATTGCTTCCATGATGAGATTTCCTTTCTTTTTTCTTTTCTTTTGTCCTTTTCTCTTAAATTGTATAGTATTCAGGGGTAGATTGTAAGGGCAGAGGGCAGATATGAAGGGACAGGGGGACAGGGAAATGAATAGGCTGGAAATGCATGATGTGAAAGATGCAAAGAATAAATAAAAAAGAGTTTAAAAGAAAATCAATCAAAAAGAAATCAACAACAATAACAATAAAACAATCTTGAATATCTATTTTCTAAAATATCACTTATTAGCAATAATTATTTTAAAAACGTAAGTATTGAGGAAACTTTACTTCCTTTGCTTTCATTTCATGTTTTAATCTCAGTCAAACAATTTATAATTATCAAAAGTACAAAATAAAGGAAAATGCTATATTTGGATGTAAGGTTCAGTCAACCCACGGTACAAATAAAACCTTTCGTGAACTAAGCACATAAATGTAAGTACACATCTCAGGAAATCATTAGCCCTTCCCAAGCCAAATAACAAAACCCTACAGAATGCTCACAGTCAAGACAGCACAGCCTGCCTGGGCTCAGTGAAGTCACCAGAGCTGTGGCTGTAAAAACAGAAAAGGAACAGGGCACAGCACAAAGTTCACTTGCTTTTAATTCTCAGTGTGAAGACACTGGCACACAACTAGAATGTTTATTTCAAGTGAGAGACTACTCACTGTACCCTTAAAATTATCCTGTACCTATTTAGTATGATGTACAAGAAATCAGAAGCACACATACTTAAGGATTATCTAATAGTATGAAGCATCCACATATAAGCAAGGAGTCCTCTAGATCCTGTTCTTTTACATCTATAACCCAAAATACTTGTCCATTTTTCTATTGGCTCTGGAGTTAAATGGTTGACATACAGTTTACTGTGAAAGTTTGGTTCACACTAGTTTCACACAAAGTTCATCAAAAATCAATGAATTCTCAGCTTTTTCAACCTTTTAATCAACAATATCAAATATTCAGAAGGGTGATCCTATAGCAGCATTTATCTCATCAAAGCTAACAGTTAACACCTTATACAAAAGTGTTATATAGCAATTTCCTCTGGACTGAAAGACTCCATGCTGGAAGGAAGCACATGAAAATGAAGGAAGTTTCAAAGAGAACTATTAAGGCCCAGGAAATAAACAAAAAACAAAAACAAAACCTCCCAAGTCTCAAGGCGTTCCTGAAATTTAGGAGGGTCACAAGGCCCCTCCCGCCCCAAGGTTATATTAATAAGACTGTTGAGAAGATTCTCCAACCTGTCCGGCTCTCTGCAAGCCAGGGAGAGCGCTCCAGGGCTCCAACTTTTATGAGTCATCACCCATGCTGCAATGTGCTTTTGTGGATACAGCTGCCTTTGAATGGTCTATGCTCTGGTAAGTAACCCCTACCCATATTCCAGTAAGTAACTCCAATAAACCCTCTGGTCTAGCTAGATGTCAGTGGTATCATCACTCTGGTCCACCTTCACTCCCCTACCCGAATGGAGGAGACATTTGTTCACACCTCCCCATGAAAAGCATCACGCAACACAAGGTAAGCGTTTTGAGAGACTTTGACAGTCCTTAAATAAAATAATGATCTCTTTCCATCACTCACTTCCAAGATAATCTGCGCTGTTTATTGCCAAAGCCTGTATAATAATAAGCCAGCTTGCTAATTCAAAGCATCTTAAAATTCTTAAAGTCTTCATCCATTTGTTGAAAGGGTGCCAACGACTTACTGCTTTGCATACAAATAGCTTTTTCTGACATCACTACATGTACCAACATGTGCATGCCTTTTTAAAACAATGATTTATTATAACCACTTCGTTCTACAATCCTGCTGCTAAACTGATAGCATGTCCTTCACATCCCATCAAGACCAGCACACTTTTTTTTTTAAGATTTATTTATTTACTATGTACACAGTGTTCAGCCTCCATATATGCCTGCAGGCCAGAAGAGGGCACCAGATCTCATTACAGATGGTTGTGAGCCACCATGTGGGTGCTGGGAATTGAACTCAGGGCCTTTGGAAGAGCAGTCAGTGCTCTTAACCTCTGAGCCATCTCTCCAGCCCTGAACAGCACACTTTTTATGAGCTACATATTTCTTTATATAGATAGCATCTAGAGGACTGATAAAATCAAAAGAAAAAACTTGAAACAGATTTCAAATTGATGGCTGCCTTGCATTATACATAATGGCCTATAATACCAAAGAGCATGAAGCACCATCTTTAAATTTTTTTATTCTGACTTTCTTTACAATTGTTTTACATATATTTTACATTTTTTTAAAAAATGAAAGTAAATCAGATAAAGATATAAGACATTAGTTTACATATTTATTTAAGGCAAGGCAAAGCAAAGCATCTTTACTTATGATTATGAAACATGGCATCAAAGTGTAACTTGGTTGGGCCTGATGCCACAGGCTTGCAACTCCACCTACTTCAGAGGCTGAGTCAGGAAACTCATTAATTATAGATCTCTTTAATCCAAGCTCCCTAGGATACAGAGAAAGTCCAGGACTAGGCTGGAAGATTTTGAAAAAAAGAAGGTTGAGGATATAGCCCAGAGGTAGAGCACCTTGCCTAGCATGCCCAGGGTCCTAAGTTCAATCACAGTGCTACAAGTTAAGAAACAAAAACAAAACTATGAACTTCCATTCTTGACCTTATGACCAACTTTTCTGTTCTGTGAGAGGGGAGTCTCACCACTTGGCATATACATCATGCTGGTACTGAATGTATTATCCTCCCCAGTCTACTTAGTGATGAGATTGCAAGCATGTGCCACCATATCCACTTAGCCACTCTCTTTTGATGACTAAATATATTACTCTTATAAATGGAGGCAAATTTAATTTCATTGATAGACTTTTTTATATCCTTTGATAATTTCATATATGAATACACTATTTACGTTATTTCTACCACCACCCCCATCCAACTTCTCCCTTCCCCTCCCCATACTCCCTCTTGGATTTATGACCTCTTCTTCTGAAAATGTTACAGATACATAGATAGATTAGAGAGAGAGAGAAAGAGATAGATATCCTACTGAGTCCATTTGGTGTTTCTTGGGTATACACATGCTTACGGTTGACCACTTGAAACTGATGAATTTTTCAGGTAACAGGTAATTTTTAAACTGGCATTTCTTTCTAGCTAATCAATCGTTTCAGAAATCCACTTACCCTGCATTGTTGCTGACTGCAGTTAGATCTTTTACTCCCGTCTTCAATAAAGCGCCTATAAGATTTTCTGGAATTCCACACAGCCCAAAACCTACAAAACCCAAAAGAGAAACAATCTGTGCAGAGGTAATGCTCTTTCAAGATACATATGTTATTATTCTCAATAAAAGAGAAAAGTCACAAAGCATTTTGTTAAACATAATAAGCAAAACACACAACTATACCTTTTCAATTCACTAAACAGCCATCAATCATATTACCAAATCTCAAAGTTTCAAACCATTATATATCACCCAGACACCACTGTAAAGGCCAAATGTAATCAAGTTTATATATGACATGTGTGCTTGTCATATATTTGTCATATATTTTTGGCCAAACAAGTTAAGGCCAAATGTAATCAGTTTATATATGACATGTGTGCTATTATATCCAGTTGTTTATTTAAGCATGCATTTTTATACATCTGAATTAGTATATTTTACAGAACTAGAACCCTAAGCTAATAACTTTCATTTCTTAGATCTTTAAAGTTCTTCCAAGAGTGTAGGAGTTAAGCTGCACATTCAATAACTTCCCAATTTGAATGAATAAACAAAGACCAGCCCTAAAATAAGTCTTGATTCTATGTATAAGGATCAGGAAGTTAAGTGTAATTAAATCTGAGGCAGTGATCACAAAAGACATCCCAAAGAAGTAGCAGAAACAGAATATGGGGGGTTGGGGGGCTCAATGACAGAGAGACCCTATGCTCTTCAGCTCGCAATACAGAATGCTTGGAGCAGTGATTCTCAACCTTCCTAAAGCTGCGACCCTTTAATACAGTTCCTCATGTTGTCATGACCTCAACCATATAAAGATTTCATTACTATTTCATAACTGTAATTTTAATACTGTTATGAATCATAATGTAAATATCTGTGGTTTCCAATGTTCTTAGGTGACCCCTGTAAAAAAAGGGTCACAACCCATAGGCTGAAAGCCAGTGGGCTAGAGTATCTGACAAGATGAGGTATGTGTTTCAAGTTCACCAGGGATTCAGGGATCCATCACAGCTCCCAATAAGACAGTAGCACACAAACCTCTGGCTTCTCAGGTATAATCAGGAGAAAATGGAAAGGAAACGTGCAGCAGAATCTCTCAGGAAGAGGCTGGAACAGAGTGTCACGGCATGTCATGGGAAGGACAGCGAGTGAGGAAGAGGTAAATGACAGAAGAACTGGGGCTTTGAATGTCACATGACTTCCCTAAAAACCTAAGAACATTACCCTCGAAAGGAAAGCCATCCCTTACTTACCACCAACCAGCAAGGTTGCACCATTAGGAATATCTTTGACAGCTTCCACTGGATCTGTGTAAAATTTGGTGTGGCGACGGGTACTGACAGAAAAGTAGCAGACACACCCCTGGAACGTTAAAAACATTTCCAGTGAACAATCATTTTCAGCTTCACTTTACACGAATAACAAATGATTCCGTATACGTGTAGATAGATGTGTGTGTGCATATATGTGTATCTCTATGTGATAAGCTCATTATTCCTTTTAGCATCTTTGTGTTTTTAATTAGCAAACACAACATGTTTACGGTATATAACATCACATTCTGATACATGTAGACATTGCAAAATGACTAACGGAAGCTTTCTCAGATGGCATCACTTCACATCACTCTTTGTGGTAAGAATATTTCACAACTGCTCAAGCATTTTCCAGGCATATAATAGACTTCCCAAGTTATTTCTCTTATCTAGCTGAAACATTGTATCCTTTGACCAATATTTTCCGAACTCCTTCACTTTCTAACCTCTGTAATGTCATTTTACTTCGCTTCTCTGATACAATTCTATCTGTAAAGAGTTGGACGATAAATCTTTGACAGGATGAACATGTCCTACTGACAGGTTCTCACCAGGGTCCCTTGTGATCTACATCTTCTATTACATGGGGGGGGGAGGTCCAGCTGGGTCACACGACCGCCACCCAAAAGAATAAAAGTAGATAACTTGCCGGGCGGTAGTGGCGCACACCTTTAAGTCCAGCACTTGGGAGGCAGAGGCAGGTAGATCTCTGTGAGTTCAAGGCCAGCCTGGTCTACAGAGAGAGTTCTAGGACAGGCTCCAAAGCTACAAAAAAAAATTAAAAGAAAATGTTTTTTTTTAAAAAAAAGTAGAGAACTCACATTATATACTGGGATGTAAATTCACAATATTAGTGTCCTCAGTCCAGCAAGGTTATCTAGCTTTCTAGTAAATTGATAAATACCGAGAACCTACCTGCACCAAGTTCTGTGCCATTTATCTAATCCACACTATGGTATGACTATGGCTCTCTGGGGAAGTACAGTGTGGCCAGTCCCAAGTGCAGGGAGAATTCTGAAGAGACACATGAGGAGCAGCACACCAGAGGGCTCACTCCCCTGTGCCACTATCCCAGAAGCTGACGGCAAAGCAGCAAACTATCACTACAGGGAGGCCTCGGCGGACCTCACTACTAGCTGGACACACTACAATCTGTAGAGGGGTTGTCACCTCCACAGTCCACATCAGACCTGGGTCCCCGTGTCAACACTGTTGAGAAGCAGTAGGATTTTCATGAAGTGTGTGAGCATGAAGGTGTAGAGGCGTGAATGCTACCGGCTTCCTTCTTGCAGGAGCGAGCAAGATTCTGCTCTTGCTGCACTGAACTGCTGGCTGTCAAAGCTAGGCTTTTCCTAAGTGAGGCTGCCTATCCTGCACAGTCGCTTGTCCCTCTGATCCTCTGCAATGCTGTAAAGCAGCACAATGCTCTCACCAGATGCGGTCACCAAACTGTGGTCTCCATCTGACTAAGAGCTATATGAACTTCTTTTATAAGTACCCAGTCTGAGGCATCTGTTACAGTGAGTGATATGGGCCTCAAATGAGTCATCCAGCGATCATTCATGAAACCAGTTGTAAGTTATTGCCCTGGAGGCTCCATCCACAATATGGGCAAGAGAAAAGGAGGCAATTGATTCTATGGTAACTAATAGCCCATATTAACGATATTATACTTTATTTCCATTATGTATTTAACCCCAAAAAAGAGGAAGTGGGGAGAATAACAGCTGAACCCTGATATACTGCCATTTTAACTAGCCCAGCTATAAAGACACACCCACTCGACTCCCCGACAGAACCGCAGACAGCTACAACCTGAGGTGGTCAAGAACTAGCATTCTTTCTTTCCTCCAGAAACTATTTTCATTTTTTTTAAGTACCTGTCAATTAACACAAAAGGCCATTTAAAGGGGTCCACACTGAGAAAGTCAAATGAGTGCTAAAAAGGTTGAGGTGACACACAGAGTCACATGACTTTTGTCCCTTTAAGTTTCTATTTTGGTCATGGTCAGGTGAGGAGCTTGCACACTGCCCAAAGCCTGGGACATAAGCAGAGGGGAGGACAAGGACTCTGAAGGACTTAACCACAAAGAAGTTTCTTCCCTTCCTATCCTCACAAGTAAGGTTTTATTTGCTTCTGTTTTAAACACACACACACACACACAGGGCAGGGAGTGGAGTTAGTTTGGGTCTCAGAAATAAAAAGAATGAAAGATTGAATACACACATTCTGGTCCTGTAATTCCACCTCAGTGGAGGCTGACACAGAATGATTGCTAGCCTGAACTACATAACAAGTTTCAGGTTAGCCCGGGAAACAAACAGCATGTGATTCAGTCTCAAAAACAAGACCAGAGGCCTGGAGAGATGGCTTAATGGGTAAGAGCATCCGCTGTTCTTGCCAAGAACCAATGCTGGGCAGCTCACAACTGCTTGTAACTCCAGCTCCAGAGGATCTGATGCTTCTAGCTTATGCTGGCACAAATACACACACACACACACACACACACACACACACACACACACACACACAATTTTAAAAAATATTTTAAAAAACTAAAAGTTTCATAGATTGAATACATAGGACATAAGAGTATTCCACACTAACCTTGTGGATGCAATATACTCAGAACTGTGGTAAAGAGCAGAGAGGCAGTCGTGGGTCCTAGCTTCCTGTCACATGGTCCTTCCACCACAATGTGTTCGTCCACGTTTTCTAGAAATCCTCTATTGCTCTGCCTTGTTATTTACACACAACAAATCTTTATGAGAATCCTGTTCTGTAATGTGTAACTCTACTGTCATTATCTCTGCCTCAGAATAGAGTCAGGCCTCAGCAGGATCCGGAAGAAAATGAAAGAATTCATCTACACCCAGACAGGCTGAAAGGTGAGGTCACCTTGAAATGCTTCTCCACGGAATTCCATAGAGAGTGTGCTGGTGGAAGATTCACCCCCACCCTGTGTACCCCAAGAGCCTTCAAAGCACAGAGCCACAGAGCAAGAACCTCCCTTTGTAGTAGCTGATAATTAGTGTCGTCACAACACTAATTACCATGAGCAGTAATTACCCAGCAGCTTTTCCCACTCTGGAAAAAGAAAGAAAGAAAGAAAGAAAGAAAGAAAGAAAGAAAGAAGGAAGGAAGGAAGGAAGGAAGGAAGGAAGGAAGGAAGGAAGGAAGGAAGAGAAGAAAAGGAAAAAGAGAAAGAAACCTGTCAGAAATATTTTAGAAAAGATGGGAGTGGTTCTGGAGATGTAGTTCAGTAGCAAAATGCTTTCCTAGTAGGCAAAGGACCCTGGGTTCAAACTGATGTGGGAGGTTGTTATGAATGTACCCATACAACCAAAATTCAAAATTCAGTAAGGTAGGCTGGAGCAGATAGTATGTTCATAAGACCATCAGGGGGCGCTCACAACTGTCTGCGACTGTAGTTCTGAGGGATCCAAAGTCTGTCGCTGTAGTTCCGAGGGATGCAACGATGTCTAGCCTCAGCAGGCACACATGCATGCATGTGGTGCATACAAACTCATGAGGACATACACACAGAGGCATAAATAAAAGTAAAATCTTAAAAACAAACAGTAAGTGACATATCTCCAGGGAATGTAATATGAGCCTAAGATGATGAAGAACTTCATAAACACTTGATTTTTCATTATTCATACGTTAATATTGGTCAAGGTATGCTTTATTGGCATTTAATATTTATGTACTATTTACTAAGAAATCAACTTTTAATAAAACTTTTTTTTGGTGTCAGAAAATTAGCCGCCAATTTTGGGAGACAGTATGATCTAACATGCCACATACTCCTGGGGTCAAAAGTACCCTCGTGTCAAATTCCAGTTCAACCAGGACTGAACCGATGACGTCAGAATCATTTAACCACTGCCTGTGCCTTTGCAGAGAGGTGCTACTTTTGGTCAAAGCCAGGTGAGGAGCTTGCACAGTGTCTGAAGATGACAACTGTCGATTGTCTCCCAAAGATACAGTTAGAAAAGAAGCCCTCTGCCAGGCTACAGGAAACTCCTAGGGAATGTCATCCACCTTCGGGAAATGATACCTTTCTTCTATTCCCAGCTAAGACAGTAAAACCAAGCTGTCATTTATTGCAGTTTAATTTTTAACCTCATCACTCCCTGCCTGTCCTCTCCCCAACCAATGATTTCATACAGAAAATCTGTAACATGACCATCATGTTGCAATTAATGTTGCAAAAAAATTAATTCGTGTACTATTTCTTTAAGATTTTCAAAGCATGGGTCTTAGCTACAATTCCTTTTCCTTTCCTTCACTTGTCCATTCCTTTCATTCTTTCTTCTCCTTGACAATATCTCACTCTGTGGGTCTGTCTAGTCTCAAAGTCCTATCCTTAAGCCATCCTCCTGCCTCAATCCCAAGCAGCTGGGACGGCAAACGCACACTGCTATCCAGCCATACGTTCATCTCATTTGCAATCCTGTTTGCTGGTCTGCAAAATCGGAGATGACCTGGCAAGCCAGGAACTGAGTGCAGTCAGTGGGGCCCGTGGCTAACTGTACCATAGAGGATCTTCAAAACCCAAAGCCCAGAAAGCACCCTAGGGGCTGCAAAGACAGCCCCTTACTGGAGGCTTCTGACTTTGCTCTCTTAACCCGTTTCATCCCTGCTCCTCTGTTCACACTGTGTCTCTGAGAGTCAAGAAATACCCAGGTCACTGGCAGCAACCTCCTAAGATTAGGCAACTGGGGGAAAGTGTATCTCTGATAACATCTACCTTTTCTCCTCAGTTAGGCAAGTCTAAAGAGGCTATTTAAACTACCTAGTTACATAGTCTATATACTAAATGGTGTTTTGAAAAAAAAAAAAAACTTGGTGATAGAGGGTTTGCTCAGCACCACGTGAACAAAGCCCTGGAATGCCCCAGCAGGACACCTGCAACCCCAGCACTAGAAGCCAAAGGATAAGAAATTGAAGGCCAGCCTTGGCTACGCAGTGCTTGAAGCTAGCCTGGGCTTCATGAGATCATTCCTGAAAAAGAAAAAGTTCACGTACCAGTGCCAAACAAATGAATACATAAACAACGTTCGCGTTTGCACAGAGTTCCTAAGGGGATGTGGGGGGTAAGTTCCTCATGGCAAAGGACCTTATTTTCTATTCTCCCACCTTCAACAGAACCCCATTTTGTTGTGATACTAATTTCTGATATTAAGATTGAGGGAGGGACATAATGAATAAGTACTTTAATGAAAGAAACAAAATCCTCAAGAGTGGAAAATACTTTTCTGTTTAACGTTTCTCCCTTCATCCTCTCCATGTGGACCTTCGTCACGTCCTTTGGCCTAACCTCTGGAGTCTTACTCCGCGGCCGAACCTAAACTTCATCTCATGACTTCCTTTCTAGCTGTTCACTGCCACTGTTACTTCTTTCCCCAACATCTCTTTCCCTTGTCATGCAACATTTGAGAATTTAGTGAAATTACACTTTGGGATGAAAATACACCAAGCGTGTTTTAAAAATACGCTTTAGATTTTGACTATGTTCTTTACTATCTTGTGAGCATGTGCTTGTGTTTGGGTAGGGAAGGGATGTGTCACGGTGTCCCTGCAGAGGCAAGAGGACAGCTTTCGGTTCTCTCTTCTACCATGTAAGTCCCAGAGATCAAAGATCAACGATGGGTTATCAGACTAATATAACTAATATAACTAATAATGAAGCGCCATTATCCGCCAATCCTTCTCGCTGGCCCCAAACACACTTGTAAAAATATGTGTAAGCATTGCCTTAATGATAGAGAACTATACACCCTAGTGGTAATGTGGCCACCTTGGTGCTGTTGAAGAAATCGTGACACAGGTCGGCATTGCCTACCTTAGCGTCAAAGCTTGGCAAACAGAACTGGGGAAGAGAAGTCATGGAAAGAGGCAAAGAAAACCAGTTAGGAGGAAAAGGTGAATAGGAGCGTATGAGCTTGGCAGGAAGAGTGTAGCGTCTCTGCCAAGAGAAATCGATCCATGTTCAGTGTGAATGGGTCCACTTAGTACCTTCCACATTAGAAACCTTGGAGGTGGCACAGCAATCAGATTTAAAAGTCTCCAGGCAACCCTGAGTCATGCTAAAGTTCCAGACAATGAACTTGCTCACTGTGGGGGGAGGGGGTAAACAAAAAGAAAGAAACACTTCCCCCCCCCCTTTTTTAAGCCAGACATGGTAAATAAGGCCACACCTGTAACTGCAGCATTCTGCAAGCTGAAGCAAAGGATGATGGGTGCCAGGCCTTCCTAGGCTTCATAGCAAGATCCTGCTTCCCAAAACAAAAACATAAAAGCATTTTTAATAACTATCTCAGTTTACCTGTTGGCCATATTTTAGCTGGAAAACATCCAAGGTTACTTAAGCTACCCACAGTTATCTCTCTCATGCACATATTAAATGAGTATTCTTTGCGGAACAGTGTGCAATATTGGGGGAGACAAAGAACCGGCCTATAACAAAGTCCCAAAGTTACACAAGTGATACAACTCAACAGAGGTGGGGTGCCAAGTGCTAAGCCCCAAGACCAATGCAGGAGCTGGGAGAATATTCCAGACAGCCTAACTTTGAACCCTGCCACGAACTTTTAATCAGAGACAGAAAAACCCATAATTATAGCTCATCCACCTGGAGGTTTGCTGGCTTGGGAAATGGTTTAATGATTATATTGAAAGTGAGGTAGGCTAGAGGTGAATAAATTATACTCAGACAAACATGTACTACGAAAAGAATGTTTTCGACCTTGGCCCAAGGACATCCCTGTGTCCTGGTTTTGGCATCTGCTCCATCACTTGCAGAAGGTCAAGTTCTCATTTACTGTCTCATTTATCTAAATCTATATGCAATTACCAAAATGCCTACTATGAGGAACTTAATAATGCGATATTTGAGTGCTGAAGCATTCCCTAGGACATGTGGGAGAAGCTTGATCACTTCCCCAGAAAGAAAATGAGCAACAGGGAAAGAAAGGTGTTCGGAGTCACGTGGTGAGCGAGCACATGCCCTGAGCAATGCACACTTCAGAGCTACAATCTGAAACATCACCAAATAAAACACTTCATTTTCTTGTTCAAAGAAGAGGTTCCTGAGCAAACTGAACCCACCACGGTGAAGCCACCTTCCTGGGGCTGAATTCTTGTCTAGCACTCAGTTCCTTGGCCCCACACTGAAACCCAACCTGAATATGTGTTTACAAAAAAGACAGTGCAACAAGCAAAACCACCCACCACCGGATGATCCGCTAGGAAAGCGTCTCTGGATACCAGCTCGGGGGAGCTGTGGGAGTGTAGTTGGTCAAGGTATTTTTTTTAAGGGCTTTGAAAATTGCATGTGTCTAATGTGGATCTGGGGGTCACCAAGTAAGGGAGGGCGGCGTTAGGAGACTGCCGCGGAGCACAGCCAGCCCTCCATCCACTTCCAACCGCTTGGCAGGCTAGGGGCCCCGTGACGGAGCGCTCCAGTCCGGGTTCCCCTTTCTACCGCCATATAGGGAAGGGGAGGATGGAGCGGCAGTCCGCCCACGCCGCACACAGCATCCGCCCACTTGGCGGTGAACTTGAGCCAGCAGCGGTTGGTCGGGGGTTCTGGGCCTTAGCCGACGCCAGCAGCTCCCTCAGGTGGGGCGTAAGCCTCGGTGCGCCGCCCTTCCCCGCTCTGCTCCTTCAACCCGCCCCGTCTCTAGGGCGGCGGCCGCCACGGGGACCCTTCCCAAGGGCGTAGGCGGGGAAGCGGGTGTGGGACGCGAGCCCCAGGGGCGCGGGCAGCCCCCAAGTCGCAGCAGCGCTGCACAGAGCCCCGACCGCTGCTCCAGGGCTGCACGCCCTGCTTGCCTTCATCTCGCCCCATCGGAGAAGTGGATGGAAGAAGCAAAGACAGACAAACTGACAGCCGTGTCGCGGGCGAGCCTGAAACCCCCACCGTCTCCGAGCCCAGGGCAAGGCGCTGCAGATGCCCGGTCCCTGCCTGGAGGTGGAGGGGATGGGCAGGGCAAAGGACGCGCGCGCCGCTCGCGGCTCGTAAGCGCTTTTCCCGCGCGTGGCCTTCCTCTTCCCCTTCGATTTACCTTGTGCCAGGCGCCCCGCGAGCTGCGGCCGGAGGTGCAGAGCCGGAGGCCGGAGGACAGTAGTTTGAGAGCCGCCATCTTCGGACCCGGGCGCGGGAGGAGGTGGAGGAGCGGAGCGCGCGGGAGTGTGTGCGAGCGCCGGTTGCCGGGGCCGCGGCGGCGTCACCGGCTCGGGAGGGAAGGAAAGGCGAGCCGGGGGGGCGGGCTGGAGGCTCGACCGCGCGTCCGTGACGTCCTCGGGACCTCGGAGCGGTGCCGCCCCTTGCAGGCTGCTGGCTTGTCAAGGAGCGAGACAGGGAGGGGCCCACGGCTCCGAGTGGGAGCGCGCCACTGGCAGTGCGAGTCCCCGGGGAAGATCCCCAGGCCGGATGTGCTGGGGTTATCTGCGGGCGCACCCGCTGCCACCACCGCGCCACCTTAGGGTGGGCTGGAGGAGGCGCTAGTGTGTGCAAGCCCCTAGCTACAGCTTGTGGTGGACCAGGGTTCCAGGGTTGAAGGGGACTGGAGGGTCTCTTGCTGAACTTGTTACTTTTCCAAGTCGGCCTCGGGAATGTGTACAGGCACAAAGGGTCACGGATAAAGAGCTTCTCCCAGATCTAGGCAGCTTATATTTCTAACATTTCTCACGCACCACCACCACGCTCTTTAAGTCTGACTTTGGCCTTAATTTCCTCAGAAAACCAGCAGCGTGCTGAATGACCCTCAGGAGATGTGACCCTCTTAACCGACAGAGGGACAAAATTAGAACTCGGCCCTTTCTCCCCCATTTTCCTGGCACCGGAGTTCCAACAATTCCAGAGATTATACAGCAGGTACAAACACAGAAGTGTCTGCCTTGTCCTTAGCCATGTTGCATAAGTCACCTCACCTTGTAATGCCCTGCCTGTCATAGTTTTGTATGAGCAAAGCCAGGCAAGGCTTCTGGAACACAATGAGCACACAAATGCTAGGCACTAAATTTTCTTCAGTTTCGGTGTTGGATTAACTTTTTAAAGTTTCGTTTGAGAAGGCATCCCACTGAAACTCGATATATGTGGCTCAGGCTGCCCCCCACCTCTCCATCCTCTTTTGCGTCAGCCTATCCAAGGGTGTGTGTGTGTGCGCGCGCGCGCGCGCCCTCGCGCAATCCTGCCTGGCTCAAGCCTTATCTTTTGACTGGCACCCAGAGGACCTGAACAAATTCAATTTCTTCAGAGCCTTCTATACACATGTTAGAGTGGAAAAAAAAGAAGAAGAAAAAGAAAACCCCCAGGAAGCCCAGTACAACTTTTTATTGAGTTAAAAAGCTGCCCACGTCCCGAAAGACTGATTTACTTTTGAGATAATGTGAAACCCATGAGAAAATTAAATGACACTCTTAACTTCCTTAGAAAGTGCACTACAGTAGTGAAGGATGAACAATCCAGTTTAATTAAAATCTTTCTATGGCCAAGTGAGATAAGAGCACTTGCCTCCAGACTTGGTGACCTCATTTGACCCTGGGATTCACATGTCACATGGTGACAGGGAAGAACCAACTCCTTCAAGTAGTCCTCTAACCTTGCACGTGTCGTGGCATGTACATGAACACATGCATTCACATATGCACAAAACAAATCTGTCCATAAAAGCTACTATCTCAGCATCCTTTTAACTCAAAATTTCTCCTGTAAATATTATGTTTGTTTTTGTTTGTTTGTTTGTTTTGTTTGTTTGGTTTTGGTTTTTCTGTGTCACTTTGGAGTCTGTACTGGCACTAGCTCTGTAGAGCAGGCTAGCCTCGAACTCACAGAGATCCACCTGCCTCTGCCTCCCGAGTGCTGGGATTAAAGGCGTGTGCCATCACCGCCCAGCATATGGAAATAAAATATCAAGTTAAACTATCCAGTTCCATAGGAGATGTTAACAAGATAATCCTGGATGTATTTTCAAGCACATTCTAGTGAGCGTGGGGTTGTGATGAGTTCAGATATTAAGATGAGGGTCCATGAGAATAGTTCTAATACAGCTGTGGCAGCTGTTGTATTGCAGTTTATAGAAGGAATAAAACCTAGTGCTGCAGTTGCTTTTCCTCTTTTGCCCTTCCAGGGCCATGTGAAAAGGAAAAAAAAAAAAACAAAACAAAACCACTGGCAACTGTGTGTGTGTAGTCATCTGACTCATTCTTGGCTGGCTGGACACATTTTGTTGCTCCTAGCTGAGGAAGGCAGGTATTTTAAATCTTGCATTTAGGTGGAACTACTGTTCCGGGGGGGGAGCGGGGGGGGGACAAAAACAAAAAAAGGAAATCAGCCTCCCTGCTGCAGAGTCAGAAGACAGGGTGCTATGTTTTTTATAACTCCACGGCTTCCTTTTTCACCTTCTCAATAATGTGTAGACCATCAATTCAACATGAAAGGAGTTTTGATGTTGTACAAATCTTTTTCCTGATTCTGCAAAAGCCATTTTAATTTTAGTTGCCTATAAAAATCCTGATTCTTTTAAGTTTCTGATTAGTAGGAACATTTCCCTCTTTCACTTGTGTGGGGATGGGTACTGGCGACTAAACCTAAGACCCCTGCATGGGCACTCAACCTCTGAAATATATCCCGTGCTCTATTTTTAAATTGCCCAGTTGAGCCTTAAGTGTACCTTGTAGTCCAGGGCTGGACTTGAACTCCTGATCCTTCTGCCTCTGCCTCCCAAGTAGCTAGGATTATAGGCCTGTGGTAGCAGGGCCAGCTTCCTCAATACTCTAAAGGCAGTTTATGACAAATATTCCACTTCGTGAAGTTTTTCCTATGAAATATCGTACCACTTGACTTTTATACTCTTAAAGACCAGAAAGACTTTAAATGAAAGGTCCCACACAGCTAACAGGAAAATTCGTGTTCTGAGGTTGTGGGTTGAGGGGTCTTTCACCAGATAAGTGCAGTCTGTTGGATTGTGAATTAGATTGTTGTAACCATGTTTCTGCTTAAGAGATTTCATTTAACTTCTCCTGAAATGCAGTGTGATAACTCCTCCTTTTACTGAAAGATAAGATACCCTTCCCTAGTTAGCAGCCTCTTCCTCCTGGAGGAAAATGAAGGGCGTCTGAAGACTGGTTTTCAAATGTTGTCCGACTGGCTTAACTAGTAATGGGAGTTTTATCTATGTGGTGTGAAGCAGCTACAAAAATGCATAAATGCCTCATTTTATGTAATGAACCTTTAGCAGTAGAGAAAAAAAGTCTTCCAAACACTTGTGTCCTCCAGTAAGAAAACATAAAAATAAAATCCTCTGAAGTTATATATAAATTTGCAAACCTAAGTATTAGTTTACTTTGTAAATCATTATGCCTTGATTTGCCTATTTTGTTAGCTTAATGTTCCCATAGTTCCCTTGAATCAATACTTTTCACTTGGTTTTGTTTAATTAAAACATTAAAAGGAATTGGATTCTGCCAAGCAGTAGTGGTGCACGCCTTTAACCCCAGCACTCAGGGAGGCAGAGGCAGGCAACTATCTGTGAGTTTGAAATCAGCCTGGTCTACAGAGTGAGTTCCAGGACAGCCAGAGCTACACAAAGAAAGCCTGTCTTGAAACCCCCTCCCCGCAAAAATGGGTTTTTCCCTATTTTATTTTTCACAGAAGAAAATGAAAATATATAAGCTACACAGTCAGAAATAGCTCGCTTGGTGTAGGAGGGTCTTCTGTATTTGTGTATTGCTTTCATTGGTTGAATAAAGAGACTGCCTTGACCTTTTGATAGGGCAGAAATCAGGTAGGCGGGGTAGACAGAATGGAATTCTGGGAGAGAGAAGGCAGTGTGGAAGACGCCATGTTTCTCCTGCCCAAGACTGACACTAGTTAGAAGCTTTCCCGGTAAGCCACGACATCATGGTGAACACAGATTAATAGAAATGGGTTAGATCAAGAGTGAGAGTTGGCCAAGAAGAAGCTAGATATAATGGGCCAGGCAGTAATTTAATTAATACAATTACCGTGTGGTTATTTCAGGCTCAAGCTAGCCATGTGAACGGGAGCCGGGCGGCAGGACCACAGCCCGCCCACTCATTTACTATACTCACTCCCAGAAATAAAAATTAGAGGCATGTTAAGGGACTAAGAAAACTTCAGGAATGGGGCGGTGGCAGCGTATACCTTTAGTCCCAGCACTTGGAAGGCAAAGGCAGGCAGATCTCCGTGAGTTCGAGGCCGGCCTGGTCCTCCAGGACAGGCTCCAAAGCTACAGAGAAACCCCGTCTCAAAAAAGAAAAAAAAAAGTAAAAACGAAAAACTCAGCAATCTAGTGCACTCAGCTTCATCCTCAGTCTCTCCAATGGGAGGGAAAAGCTGTCATAATTGACTTTTATCCCCCTGGAACTGTAAGCCAAAATAAGTTCTTTCTTAGATAAGTTGCTTTTGATCATGTTTTTGGTTATAGCAACAGACAAGTGACTAATACAGAATTTGGTACCAGAGAGTAGGCTGTTGCTGTTGATCACATTGCTTTGAGGAGGAATGTGGAAGGCTGTGGAAATTTGGACTAGAAATGCAAATGGACACTTTAAATGGGTAATACTAATAAGGCCTGAAAGACAGAGAGCAATGAGGACTGTGGAGACCCAGCTCCAGAGGGTTCAGAAGGAAACAATATCAGCGATGGGGCTGGAAGCCAGTCTTGTGATATTTGGACAAAGGATCTGACCACCTTCTGTTTTTATCCTAAGAACTTGGCTGAAGGTAAATTTAAAAGTGACAGATTAATTTCTTTGGTGAAGAAAATTTCAGGACTACATCAGGTTGAGTCTGTGGCCTGGTTTTTGTTGCTAATGCTTCTTCAGGTCTACAATGAAAGAGAGCAAGTCAGACAGAAAGAAAACAAAATAATACCGTTTGGCAAGACACAGAGCATTCGGAATGTTACAGCCACGGCATGCCCGAAAGAGGCTGCAATTGGTAAGGAGTTAAGCACCATTAAGGAGAGGCCTAATCTGCCCAGGAACAGAGTGAGGCCCCACCCAGCTAAGCTCCCAGATTCTGAAATGAATGGGCCTATGAGATTTTTTGCTTTTGGAAGGTAACAGCAAACAAGGCAGCTGCTAATGTGACTCACGGAGCAGGATCCATCCCAAACTTAGCAGGTTTTCTCAACATGGTGCTGTCTTAGACATATGAAAGAGGGAAGACTGAAAGGGTCATGAATTCTTCTTCCATGGCTTCAGAGAGCTACTAAGGCCAGGAAAGCTATGGGAGAGGCGTCCCTGCATGAGGGCTTTGGGAAGGCAAGAGGCTCTGAGACACATTGCATGAAGCTACGAAAGTGAAGGCTGAATTGCAGCAAAGATACCAACATTTTGGTGATTCCATAGCCAGGGGATGCCTGCCAAGGAGAACTACATACAGCGGATGGAGCTAGTCCAGGAGAGAGGTATATATTATCAGCAGCAAAGTCAAGGAGTAGAGGCAACTAAGCCCTTATTATCAGATGTGGAACCACAGGATACTGTGTTTGCCCTGTTGAGTTCTGATTTTGTTACAGAATTCCCATTTGGAAGAGTAGTGTGTATTCTGGGTTATTACACATTGAATGTAAGTAATTTGTGTTTTGATTTTATAAGGTTTACAATTAAGAGATTGCCTTGAGTCTCAGAAGAGACTTTGAACTTTTGAGTTTTAGACACTATTGAGGCTGTGAAGGACAATGGGGAGTTCTAAAATTATATTAAGTACGTTTTGTGTTACAGTGTGTCATGAGTTTCTAGAGGAGAGGAATGTGGTAGTTTAAATGAGAAACATCCCCCATTAACAAAGGGATTTGAACACTTGGTTCCCCCGTTGGTAGCATTGTTTGGGAAGGTTTAGGAGGTATGGTCTTATTGGAGGAAGTATGTCACGGCGGACAAGATTTGAGAGGATGTAGCCCTTTCTACTTCCACCATGCTCTCTGCTTCATTTCATGCTATGGTTAACATGTGAATGCTCTGCTTCCTGTTCCTGCTGCGGTGTACTCGCTGCCGTGCCTCTCCACATGATGGACTCTCATGCCCCTGGAACCACATGCCAAAATAAATGCCTTGGTATTTTAGCACAACAATAAAAGGTAGCTAGTACATACAGCCTCCCCCATGCCTTTGAGGACCAAAAGTCCACACTTCTTAGTGACATACAAATGAATGATCTTTCTTGACCTTACTCTTATACACACGTTTTTTATTCCAAATTACACGTGCCTTCGAATTTTATATGATGAACTCACACAGTGTCAGAAACTGACAACAGACAAACCAAGACAAGTGTGAATTCTAAGTAGGCGGATTGAGTGCAAAGCAATCTCAACACTGCAGTTCCCTAAACTTATAGTTCCTGTGGTGTAATAGTTAATGATACCTGTGTAAATTGCTGAGATATGTGAGAATATACTAACCAGCGTCTATTTATACTGGAGGGGAGTATAAAACCTATACCTTGTGGATTTATGTCTTAGTGCTGTCTGCCCATGCTTTTGCAACAACAGTGTATCTTCTCCTACGTAACGTAAATAGAAATTTGTCTCACACAGTTCTGGATGCTAGAGAGCCTAAGATCTGAATGACTACTGATTCTGTGCTTTGCATTCCTGTGCAGCAAACTGCAACCTAATTTAAGAATATATTCCTATAACAAATAGCTGAGTGGCAGCCAATCTTAACAGTTGTACTTCAGCCAATCCTAGGCTGACCAGGCTGCTTTCCAATGAAGCAAATAGCTCTTGATACCATGCCCCCCCCAAAGGCAAATACTGAGTTGTGGTTAATCAGGGATTTCTTTTTGTTTTCCTTAATGACTGCTCCTGTTAGTGAGTAGAGCTGTCTGAACCACTAGTCACTCAGAATGCTGCCTCATAAATGAGTCTTTCTTTATTCAAATAAACTGCTGAGTGGGTTTAATGTTTTTTTCTTATAACAGGTTTCTTATGCAGTCTTGTTTACCCTCTTTATATCCTTATGGCAGACATTATATTATAGTTTCTATACTGGCAACAGTCCCATTTCATAAGGACGCCACCTTCATGACTCAATCACTTTGTGAAAAGCCACACCCCACATATTATTACATTTGTGATTAAGAATCACCTTACAAGGTGAAGAGGTGTACAGAGTACATCTTTAGACCATACCTGATGTTTCATTTTCCTCGCACTCTGGGAAACATCAAGCAGGATTCAGACTCTGTACTTCTGACATTAATTATTGCTACCCTTGTATCTCCTATTTGCTGAGATATCTTTGGATTTGACCCCAGTCTGCCTAAACCTGTTATTTCTGAGTTTCCATCTGTTTCATTCATGTAGATTATTGTGAATCCTTGCCAAGTAAACATTGCTTCTTTTTTTAATTTAAGCATTCTTGTAAGTCTCATTTCAAATGCATATACCCCGTGCATTTACAACCTTTCCTAAAATATTTCAAGAGCTCTTTACAGGTACTGTGATGGACACAAGAGGCAGGAAAAAGTCTGTGGTCAAGGTAGTGGCTCGATGTCTCAGAGAACCCAAGGATGAGTTGGTTACAAGATGAAGATATTTCTTGGAAAATAGTAACTGTGGCAGTTGGAGAGATGGCTGAGCAGTTAAGAGCACTTGCTGCTCTTCCAGAGGACCTAGGTTTGGTTCCCATCACCCACATGGTGTCTTATATTTCTCTATAACTCCATTTCCAGGAATCTTGTACTCTCTTCTGGCCTCCACAGACACCAGGCATGCACAAAGTACACTTCCATACATGTAAGTAAAACATTCATACACATAAAATAAAAATGAATAAATCTTTTGTTCTAAAAAGAAAAATAACTAAAACTACCAGACTGTAGGCCACTCCAACAATCTTATAAAAAAATAGTATCCTGCTTCCGATTCTGAGGTAGACAGCTGTTTCTGTTGCTGCTGCTCACCCCAGAAAAAGCTTCCATTGAAGCTTTGCTTCAATCTTCCTACTTTGCTTCAGATTTATTTCTCATATCAAAGGTAAAGTCGAGCATCTGGTCAAAGCCAGATTTAAAGCATGCAGCTGTTTAGAGACTGCCACATGCAGCAGTTCCACTCTCCAGCCCTTGAAAATGTGAGCAGATGCACAGATGCTGTGCTGAGTCATGACGGCAGAAGATTGATACCTGCTATTTACAGTGTGTTACACTGGTGTGATCATTTTAGAACCTCTATAGCTGAACATCTGCACTGTCCAGCACCGTTCCACGCTATCATCTCTGGGAAGGTGGTCAGTTAGAAGTGTGGGCATCGTTTATTTTTAACCATATGTGTGCACAAAATACATACAGTATAACTACTTGATATTGGGATAAGAGCAGTCAAGAGCAAGCTATTAGTGGTATTTTGAGAGCCAAAAGTTGCATGCAGATTTCCTACAGCAAGGAGGGTTGGTGTTCCCTAACCCTCAAGTCACCAAGGGTATAATAATTAATTCACAGTGGATCAAAAGCCTAAAATAAGAGCGAAACCTATAAAACTCTTAGGAAAACTAAGCATGGACTTTGAGACTTTAATTAGGCAATGAGTTTTAGGAATTACACAAAATGGTATCTGTTAAATTGGGAGTGTAACTGGCATCCATCCCATCCCCCTGGTCTAAAAGTTGTGTTGCTCTGGACTCCAAATCCCAGCATGCCAGGTCTCTCACAGGGTATTTAAGTGGGCTCCCAGAGAAAGAACATGTGGTCCCAGGTTTACATGTGCTCCCCGCTTTTCTGTCTCCCCTGCCATGCTCTTGGCCACCCGAGAGTGCTGCTACTTAATAAAACATGGACATTTAATTTGGTTTAACCTGACCTAATTGGATCTTTGTGCCAGCGGAGCCACCCATGTTAGGGTTTTTTTCTAACAGTATCTCCTAGAAATGTCTGCATACACAAGACCAGAACAATGGTAATATCAACGAATCTGTTTACATGGAGGGGGACATTTTCTCTGGGTCACATCCCCAGAAAAACAACTACAGGCAACTAATGTCTGCATGTATGTAACAATAATAGTAATTTGAGGAGGGGTTCAAATGAGGATAGCTAGGAGGGCCTTGAAGGAGGAAAGGGAGGGGGAAGTGATGTTATCCCATTTCAATTAAAAACATTTAAAAGATATGCTTAAATAAAATATAGTGTACTTCCCAAAAAAGCGTGCAGCTATAAAAGGCCATCTAATTCCAAGGACTCAACAGAGCTACTGCTTGATATTTGAAATGGAATTTTTATATATTAACTATTATAGCAACTGCAACCTAAATCACTTGTATACTCAGTTGTGACGTATCTTATTTTATCATATTAATGATAAGCATTGTACAGTTTGGAAAGAGACACCAGGATAGTTTTTCTACCATCTCAATTTCTGTGTTCGAACCTAGAACATACATCATTCTTAGAGATGTCTATTCGTATGCCCTGTTCTATCACTTAGCTCTCTGAATATTGGCTTGTTTGAATTTGTGTATATAATACTTTTGTGTATGATAAATGCTTTGACATACATACTGCCTGTGACATTTAATGCTGATTATTGACTTGATAGGGTGGAGAATCACCAGGATACCAGCCTCTGGGAGCTTTCTTGATTGGGCTAATTAAGGAGAGAAGACCTACACTAAAAGTAGATGACATCATTCCCTGGGGTTGGGCCCTAGATGGCAAATATAAATAAAAAAGGGAAAGCTGACCACCATGCTCTCGGCCTTTGTTCTCTAGGCTAGTTCATGTCTGGATCCAGTACCTCTAACTGACCTTTGCCCACAGATAACCTGCTATTACAGAATGGGAATTCAACAGTCATTCAATAAGCTATGTATTATTTTATACTTCTTTATTTTCTTACAAAGTTTCCTCTGCTTTTTTCATTGTTATTTCCTACTCCCATTTGAAAAAGCATAACTGACCTACTCTTTTTCATGGGGAAAAAAGTAAAACCAAAGGTGAAGGTTAGCAACCACTTCCCACTGGTTATGTTCCAAGACAACTATTAATGCCTACAACAACACATTTCAAAAACTGCTGCCAAGATGTTATAATGGCCTTTATTTATTTCCATATCATGTTCCATATATATTACCATAGCTGCCCAGTATAATCCAGGTCAGAGTCACTTATAAGTATTGGAACCCTGAGACCCTATTTTGCCACATAAAAAAGTAAAAATGTGTGCAGAAATGTCTAAGATAAGCATAACAGGCAGGATTAAAATTCTATTATATAACAAAAACAGCTGTATTTTTATAGTGTCACATAAAAACCGCAAAGGGACATCTTAAAATGAGGGGAGAGGTAAGAACTAAATTGAATAGTTTCTCAAATGCTTAAACATAACTTTTAGATCACTAGATATATAGCTTTTACCTAAGAGTTCTAAATACACACGTCTTTCAAAGAGAAGTATTTGGGGGGTAAAGGAGACGTGTCTGTGTATAGAGGCTCTTGCCACCAGGCCTGCTGAGCTGAATCCACTCCCACATGATGAAATCAACTGCACCAAGTTGTCTTCTGACTGCCCCACATTCACTGTGGTATATATACACACGCAAACAACACACACACACAGTTTCAAAAGCAGTCATAAAAAGATATTTGCACTTTCTTGTTTATTATAGTATTATATATAGCAGTCAAGATATAGGTACACCCTAAATATTCACTTCTGCATGTATGGATAAATAAATAATGGTTTGCATATATAGTTAGATGCTTAAAAAAGAATTGTTGCAAAGGAAATGAAGGAAAGGGGG